>JAQIXT010002584.1:0-10420 GCA_034700445.1 Stenotaenia linearis | reverse complement strand
TCACATCAGCGAAAATCTGTGCTTATCATCGATTGCAACGTACAGGATACTTGCCACTACATTAATAAAATGTGATTCGAACTAGAAAGGAAAATTTATGCTTTTTTAACGTTATTAACGTTGTGTAAGTATTTTGACATTTTTTGGAATATTTAATACAATATTATTGTCTGAAAATTATAATTTTAATAATTTTTAGGGAGTGGAGTACCCCATTTGGGGTATATCCAAATGTATACCGAAAAGGAGTACCAATTTGGGTACTCCATTTCCGTTTTCAAGTGACCCCTTATTTTCATATTGGAGATTTATTCTGGTTGCAGTCAACTAAAGCTTTTGATTCTTTTCCATTCTTTTCTGTTTCATTCTCATTCTCTAGTGGTTTTGAATAAGCTTCCACAATTGATAACATGTTTAAATGTCCACGAAAACATATGATACTTGGATTTCTTAGTAGTGTATAAGCAACAAACCACTTATTCCTCAGTACCAGCTGCCTCTTTCTTGCTTTTGCTTCTTTCGAAACAAGGAAATACAATTAAAATCAACAAATGTGAAATAGTTGTATATTTACCCATCAAATCTCCATTCTTTTTCAGATGATTGTAAGAGAATTTGTGTGAATCACGTAAACTTCGTGACAAAAAAGAAAGAAAAGTCCTCACAACTGGATTAGATTGCAAGGCTTCTAAATTCAAGAGACATGAATACGCTTTGAAACCTGAAATAAATTCATTTTCAATTGATAAAACATATTTCGAGGTGCAAATTCGAGCTAACATTAATACCTGCGTCATATTTTTCATACATTCTTGGAAAAACACTCGTATCGAGTCGAGGTACGAGAAATATCCCGATTATTGCACCTTTGATAATTCGTCTAGCGCACGAAAAGACTCCGGTGAAAATGTTGTAGAAAAATACAAAATATGACATAATGAAGAATCCTCGCCTAAATAAACAGTGAATTATATCATAATTTTGAGTGAATCATCAGAATTTAAAGAAATTCAATAAACCAACCTGTTATCTAAAGCCATTGTTGCTCCTTTGTCTTCGAGAAAAAAATATTTAATTAGCAAATATTGAGTTAACTGTATAAGTATCAGTGCCATTATAATAGGTCTGTGAAATATTAAAGAAAGAGTTAGTTTTGTAACTCTTTTGGGTGAAAATGAGTATATTACAGGACAATTTCCATGACTTTTAAAACAAAACTCCAGAAAGCGAACTGGATTGGGAGAATTATGACTTCGAGTAGAATAAATAATATGACGTTGAGAGAAAAAAGCTGAATACTGAAACCTGAAGAGATTAAATAAGAATGAGTCAAAGCGCCTTTGCGATAATTGGGTAGGCTTACCTGCAATAAGATATGCAACTTGGTATCCTCCGAAGGAAATTGCTGATTTCTTTGATTATATAAACGAAAATAATCAATGATTTAAAAATAATTAGCGATTAAATACCGACCACTAGACTGATATTTGAAATATCATCTGTTATTTGTAGAACATTCACATCTTGTTTCTGCTTTGAAAGACCCACAACGTTGTTTCTGTACGATGTGAGCAAACGACAAATACTAATAATGCTTATTGTATACGCTATTACTCCAGAAACAATGCATACAACTGAAATTTTAAAAAATATAATAATTTCAAAATTTTTGCACAAATGTTGTACCTAAGATGATAATAGATTGAGAATAAATGAAATCATAAACAGATATCTCGCTATTGGTAGACGTTGAATTGTCATTTTCTTTCTTAAGTTCTTGCGTAGATTTAGTAAATCGTTTTACTATTATCTCAACAACTGCACAAAAATAAAATAATAATAATAACTTGTCACCCAGCATCAAAAACTCCATAAACTTACAGTTAGGAACAGTGTCCTCTTTTAAAACTTTAAATTCCTTCAGCAACGCTAAAATTTCACTACGGTTTTTCATGAACCCATAAATTATCGAGAAGAACAGCTGTGTTTAATATATCAACATAAAAAATATATTAACATCAACAATTGAGTACCATACTTGAGTTATTATAAGAAATCCAATCGCACAACTGACAAGAATTGTCAAGGAATACCGAAATCCTAAAATAACCTCAGGAAAATTAACATTTTCAACCAAAAATCACATGACACTCACCAGGAATACTGTGATAAATATATTTTCTAAACAAAACAACGACTTTATGTTGATTTTCATCAATAGTTCCAATGGTGTGCAACAATAAATACTTTTCTTTTGGAAGAAACAAATTAATAACATATTTCGCCTGAAAAACACAAATATAAGACACAACATACTTAGATACTTAATATCCATTAAACTCACTTGAGTTTTGGTCAAATCATCCGCTTGAATTACAACCCTTTTCCTATAATATCGAATAATTTGTTTGATGTACCAATACGTAATGTAAATTCCAGCAACGGCTGTCACAAACGCCCATAGGAAAAACACTCTAATTAAAGCTCTCTGTTACATAAAATAAATAAATTAAAATTTGAGAAAAAAATTCAAACAATTCATAATATTACAGTTGTAACACCAGGCTGAGGAATCATATCGATAACATTTAAGAGCATAGTTATGACGTGATATATCAATCCAATGATGCATGCTGGGAGAGTTCCCGTATAGATACACGCGAATATTGGGAGGTAGTAACATCCCACGAAGCTCACGATAAATAATTTAACAACAACTGAAAGAAAATTAATTAAAATAAAGTTTCTGATTGTTTTTGTCACTTAAATTACGTTTAACTCCCGTAGATTGGCCTGCCAGCTCAATGTGGTTCAATTCTTGAAATGTATTGATTATTGCTATTCCAACCAAAGAAAATGCAGCTATGAAAGGTTTTCGACGTTTTCGACATTCAAGGAAATTTGTGGGTCTTTTTGTAAGATAAAATGAAATTAATTTGTGTAAATTGAGCTTGGCTAATTCGAGCTTACGCAGCTAAGCCACAATAGCCTTTCAAACGATTCGGCCATCGTTTTTTTCGTTTTGTCATGCATGTTACGATTGTGAGTCCAAAGATCTGTAAAGAATACATGAAAATATTAATAAAATTAAGCGGAAGTGTTTTAAATTGTTATTTTACCAGTTGGAGTGAAAAAATCCACATGTCTAGGGAGTATAAATGATAAAATTTGTCACTTTCTACTTCAATATCGGTGAAATTGTCGGTGCTTTTGAGTTACATAAATTAAACAATTTTTTTAAAGTAAATTTTGTTAAATATTTTGATTAGTTATACCTGTTGTTGTCAATTGATTTTAAGATTTGCGCTGAATAGTACAGAACGTTTTTAAGGATGTCGTCCATTTTCTGTGTAAAAAAAAAAAAAATAAATAAATAAATAAAAAAATGTATTAGACAGGTAAACAAATGTGACGTATGTATTTTTCATTCATTTCATTTCCGGTTGAGGTAAAGTGAGAATGTCGGGTTTTTGAATAATATTTAAAAATATTGTGTAAGTGATAATGATTTAGTTAACCGGCATTACGGTTGATTAAATTTTAATATTTAGACGTTAATTAATATTTTTATTTTTTTATTTTTAAATAAAAAAATTATTTTTTCTTACTTGACTTTAAGAGTTTGATGTTAACTGGTCATTTATCGACTTGAAAAATTCCTTTTACGTAATGTTGAAGGCTGAAAAGTTGGCTTCTCTGTATGAAACTCGTTTTGATTCCTCATCTCATTGCCGCTTCCCAGCACAGCAACGCTTTTTAAGTATTGCAGGGAAGCACCAACTTAATGAAAAAGTTTTCATGTTATCAAAATGTTTGTGGGTCTGAAAACCAACGATTAGGTTAACGTTATATTTCAAGTTAAAAAAAACTCAGTTGAACAATTGTGTACTCACATTGCTGAAGTAACGTATCCATCGTTACAAATGTGTTTACGTTTTGCCGGGATGATTAACTACATAGAAAACTTGAAATAGAAATACCAAATCGATACCCCGCAAGGCCGAAGTATTCTCTAATTAACTACATGTCTAATTTTCGGTTTCCTCGCAAAAATGACTCTGTTTACTTTATATGGTAATTATAAAAAGCTACGTAAAATATTTATAGCTGCAATTGAATCGCACATAAAAATCAACATTGAAATTTTTTTAATGCAGACATTTTTTCACAATTGCAATTTCAAAAATATTCCATAACGATTTCTGTTATTTAAAGAAATTATATCGTAAAACATTATAAAAAGAATAATTGCAAAAAAAGTAATATCACAATCTTCGCTGAAAATAAAGTTCTGGTAACAAAAGTTTTGAAGTTGGTTTGTACTTCATCTTAGTAAACGTCGTCGATTTTTTTGTTGTTGTCGATATTAAGTTAATAGAGAGATGGTCATCTGTTTCAGCTGATTATACTTGTGGGTCACTTAAGTGTCCCGTGATGCATCCCGAGTCATCATTTCATTGCATTTTCAATAGGAGAAAATTTTCAATAGGGGAAATGAGACATCACAAGAGATCCGAAAAACAAGGACAGGCAATTTCAGGAGAGCCTCAGTTTAAAAGACAAAAAGTGAATGACCCTGAAGATGACCTCCAAGGTCGAATTTAAAGTCGACATTGAATTACTCACACAATTTCCTCTGTAATTTCATCATTGCAATGAATCTGGATAACTCAAAGCAAAGCTACGAACTCTTCGTGTTAACAATGAGCGAAAGATGTTAATTGGTGATAAAGATAATTGAATTAAAATTAGATTATTTCACTAGATTAGACTTTCAGTTCTCATTTTAAGAGAATTCTACCCCTTTGGCTCCAATTGGGGACTTCTCTGTCTATCTTCAATGATGGAGATTATCTTCAATTCATTACAATCGATGTTGATTGACGAATAACAATAATTAAGATATTTCCAAAATTAAATTACAACAGTGTCTTATTACATAAAATCTGATTGTGTTTTAACACAATCAAATAACAAAATAAATAACATTGAAAATTTATAATTTACAAAATTATACTCTATACAAAACTGACTCACAGCACTTTTTTCTTATAGTCCATTGAAAAGCAAAGACTAGATCACAAAATTTCAGTTGACTGATTAATCAAGAGGCGATTTCTTATCTTCACAGTTAACTAAAACAATATTTGATTTTTTCCCATTCTCTTCTGTTTGCATATCAAGCGGTTTCGCGTAAGCTTCCAAAATAGACAACATGTTCAGTCCACGAAAACATATAACAGTTGGATTTCGCAGTAGTGTGTAAGCAACGAACCACTTATTCCTCGCTACAAGCCGCCGTTTACTTACTTTTGCTTCTTTCAAAAAAAATCAACATTAAAATCAGCAAATAATAAATAGTGATCACAACTCACCTAACAAAACTCCATTCTCCTCTAAGTGATCAGTAGAGACTTTCTGTAAATCACGTAAATTTTGCGACAAAAGATATACAAAAGTCCTCACGACTGGATTGGATTGCAAAGCTTCTAAATGCAAAAGACACGAATACGCTTTGAAACCTGAAATAAATATTGTCGATTTAAAAAACACAGTTTGAGGTACAAATTCGAGCTGAAACTCATACCAGAGTCATTTTTTTCGTATATTCTTGGAAAAACGCTCGTATCGAGTCGAGGTACGAGAAATATCCCGATCATTGCACCTTTGAAAACTCGTTTAGCGCACGAAAAGACTCCGGTGAAAATATTGTAGAAAAATACAAAATATGACATAATGAAGAATCCTCGCCTAAATAAACAGTGAATTGTATCATAATTTTGAGTGAATCATCAGAGATTTAAAGAAATTCAATAAACCAACCTGTTATCTAAAGCCATTGTTGCTCCTTTGTCTTCGAGAAAAAAATATTTAATTAGCAAATATTGAGTTAACTGTATAAGTATCAGTGCCATTATAATAGGTCTGTGAAACATTAAAGAAAAGTGTTAGTTTTGTAACTCTTTTGTGTGTAAATGATGTATATTACAGTGCAATTTCCAAGATTTTCAACAGAAAACTCCAGAAAGCGAACTGGATTGGGAGAATTATCACTTCGAGTAGAATAAATAATATAACGTTGAGAGAAAAAAGCTGAATGCTAAACCCTGAATAAATTAAATAAGAATGAGTTAAAGCGCTTTTGAGATAACTGGGTATGCTTACCTGCAATTAGATACGCAATTTGGTATCCTCCGAATGAAATTGCTGATTTCTTTGTTTATAAAAAGAAAAAAATTAAATTTTTAGTGTTTATTGTTTAAAAAAAATGTTAAAATGTATTGTTAAATACTAACCACTACACTAATATTTGAAGTGTCGTCAGTTATGTGTAAAACGTTGAGATCATGTTTTTGCTTTGAAAGACCCAAGACGTTCGTTCTGTATGATGTTAGTAAACGACAAATGCTAATAATGCATATAGCGTACGCTGTTAGGCCGGAAACAATGGACACAACTGAAATTTGTAAGAAAAAAAATTAAAATTTTTATTAATTTGATTTAAATTTGTATTTTTTCAATAACGTTACTTAAGATTATAATTGATTGTGAGTAAACGAGATCGTATACAGAAATCGTGCTAGAATCAACCGTTGAATTTCCAGCTGCTTCTTCTTTTGCTGATTTAGTAAATTTTTTAACAATCACATCAACAACTAGAGAAGAAAAAAATTCAATGAACTACAAACTCTAATTAAAAAAATACATTTAATACCATTTGGAATTGTAGTATCCTTAAAAACTTTAAATTCCTCCAACAACTTTAGAACTTCACTACGATTTTTAATGAATCCATGAAACAACACAATGGAAAACTGAAATATCAATACAATCAATCAAAAACACATAAATCTCACAATAAAACATCATACCTGAGTTATTATAAGAAATCCAACTGTACAACTGACTAGAATCGTCAATGAATATCGAAATCCTTAGTAAAAATAACAGAAATTTAATAAATTCATAAAAATTCATCCCAACCCCTTTATAACGAAACGCTTGGAACCAAAAAAAATCAGTTCATTATAATGAGTTTTCGTTATAACTACATTTTTTTACCATTACCATCCATGGGGATTTATTAATCCCTTCGTTATAGTGAGGTTTTTGTTAAAAGCGAGTTCGTAATAACGGGGTTTGACCCAAACTCACCAGGAATTTTGTGATAAATATGTTTTCTGAACAACTGAACGACTTTATGTCCTTGATTTTCATCGATAGTTCCGATTTTATTCAACAATAAATATTGTTCTTTAGGAAGAAACAGACTAGCAACATATTTTTTCTATTTAAAAAAAAAAAAAAAAAAAAATTACAAAATTATCCCGCAATTCCTTAAATATTTAAATAACTTTACTTGATTTTTTGGCAAATCTTCTACCACGATTTCCTTTCTATAATGCCGAAGAATTTGCTTTACAAACCAGAAGGTGAGAAAAGTTCCAGCAATTGTTATTACAAACACTCGTAGCAAAAGCTCTTTGACTAAAGCTCTCTGTTAAAGATATTTAAAAAAGTTAAAAAAATCAGTTAAATATAAAAATTCAAAAAATTTACCGAAGAAAGACCCGGTTCTGGAAACATTCCAGTAACTTCAATACCAATACTAATGATGTTGTAAATCAATCCAACAATGCATGCTGGGAGGGTTCCCTTATAAATACAAGCGAATAATGGGAGATAGTAGCATCCCATCATACTAACTAACATTAACTTCAGAATAACTGGAATAAAACGTACAAATATATTAATTTATGAAAAGAAAAGTTGGATCGAGCAAATTACTTTTAACTGCATTGCTGTAGCCTGCTAATTCAACATTCATTGCTTGAAGTGCACCAATTACTGCCATTGCAGTCATGGAAAAGGCAGCTAGTAGCGGTTTTCGACGCTTCCGGCTCTCAAGAAAATTTACAGGACTACAGGAGGTAAAATGAAAAATAACATAATAAATTTGAGTTTTTAGTTTACGGTATTTACTCGAGTAAAAGACGCACTACAACTTTTAAGATATAGTATCTTAAGAAAGTGCATCTTATAGGCAATTACGAAACCCAGCTTAAAAATCCCAAATAACCAATATCATTTCCTATTAATTTTCACGGGTTTGTTAGAGGATTATGGTGTGTCAGCGCAATAATGCATTGTATATGGGTTTAGGAGGATGATGGATATTGTATATGGGTTTAGGGGGATGATGGGATGTGAGATGTAGGGTTTATTGGTAGTTATGTGGGTTACAGAGCAGGAAAGTTGGTTTTCTGAGTTTGAAATTGGGATTCTTAGGATGTAAGATACAATAATACTGCGAAAACTTTACTTGGGTTTTCTTTATGGCTTTTTAACTTGGGTATTCTCTATAAATCTCTATAAAGCTCTATTTTTCCCAGCGATACATACACAGCTAAACCAAAATAACCGTCTGCACAATCTGGACATCGCCTTTTTCTTTTCGTCATTAATGTTACGATTAATAAACCAAAGAACTATTAAAGAAACAACACATTAATAAAATCAAAATAAATAACTCAAATTTTATCTTACCACTAAAAAGGATGGAATCCATGTCCGAACATTGTATTTATTAACAAATAAATCGCTTTCTTCTTCTTCGTCGTAATCATCGTCCGTTTCAGGTGTGTCATCAGTACTTAAAATAGATATTAATATTAATATAAAGTAAATAAACGCTATGATTTATTATACCTGTTGTCATTCACTGCTTTGATGATCTTAACTGAGTAATAGAGAATATTTTTAAGGAAATCGTCCATTTTCTACTTAAAAAAAAATTAAAAATTAAAATTAATTTGATGGATGTATTTCCCGTTTAAGTGGGAAATGATTATATTATAAAATTACTAGCAACGGTGCCCGGCGCTGCCCGGGTTAAATAAAACATAAAAGTAAATGTAATTAAATTAATAAACAAATTTTACTTACAGTTGTTAAATTCGAAAATTTAGATGTTTTTGTGTTTCTTAAAAAATACTTTCACTTCCTTAGCTTCAATTGTCCGTTATGAATGAGCGATTTGTCACTTGGAAAATGTGCTTTGCGTAATGATGTAGACTGAAAGTTGGTTTTCCTGCATGCGACGTCAAGACCCGCCCCTTTGAGAGAAAATTTCCTGGAACTCAAGCTACGTTTTCATCTCATACGACGAAAAACGTCGTCATTTCACTTCTTATTTTGGGGAAAAAATAACTGTAATTAGAAAATCATGCAATCATTGATTTATAGTTCAAGTAAATTCATGGTATTTTAGTCACATGAAACATTAAATTTTTATTTCTTTCGGTTTATGTTTATTATAATGAGGTTTACTTATTTGTAAATAATAAACACAGGTGGGATCGTATTCTCATAAGAGTTATGAGAGAAAGGGAAAATGTGGGTCAAGGATATAATTATTTGATTTTTGGTCAATAAAATTTTGAAATAAAAATTTGATTTTTGGATTTTTATTTTTTTGAATTTTTTAATTTTTAAAACTGAAAATAAAAATTCTTTGAATTACAGATTTTGTGCTCGGAAAATTAATCAATCAAGAGTGATATCTATTTTGATAAGAATCGAGAATTCTGTGGAAAAATAACGGAACCGGATTAGGTAAAAATAGATTACAGATAATACGCAATGACCTTTGTTTGTTTTGATGTGTGAAAGGTTTATTTAGATTAATTAAAAAGTGATTTAGGGTGTGATACCCTGAATTATGTGAGACTTACTGAGGTATCAAGGTCCATTAGTGCGAGGTGACGCCATGATTCAGACACATGGAAGATGACTCACTTTCACTTTTGGAAAAATGGATTCGTCCAGTAGGATACTGGCTCAACATCTTGTGGCAGAAATTGAAACTGAAAATTGGAGAAAGGAAACTACACCTGAGTAGAATCACAATTTCTATTTTTTTCAGTCCTGAAATCTCATGAATCTCTATTCCAATTCCTGGGACTCGAGACTGGAAATGGAGATAAAATTCCCAGGAAGTCTAAAGCCATAATCCTTATTGAATCTAATACATTTAATACTTATTTAAATATTTATTTATGCGTTTTGTTTTACCCGGCCAGCGCTGGGTAGCTTTACTAGTCATCAATAATCTACAGATTATCTACAGTTTTTGGTCAATCTGCAAATTTTTTAATGAGAACTATAGAAAATCTTTTGATTGCCCAGAAAACTGTAGATAATCTGTAGTTTATCAGTATTTCTAAAAAGTTTTTGAAGTGTTTTTGTAGGAAAACTGTAGAAAATTGTATGGAAAATCTTTAGAAAATCTTTAAAAACCAGCCAAAAACCTTTAGAAAAATCTACAGATAATCTGTAGACTTTTGTGACCGATCTCCTACCATTCCGCCCATTCGGGGTGGGTTTCATGGCGGTGGATCGGGCATGGTTTAAACAACTG
>JAQIXT010002583.1:0-10424 GCA_034700445.1 Stenotaenia linearis | reverse complement strand
ATTTTCAGTATTTTCTACACAGATGCAGTGCAAAATATAAGTAGCTTGGCTAATATATGGCATGGTATCTAATATTTATACAAGTACAAAAGTTTCTTATTATTATTGCTTAATTTCATTTTTTAAGATCCAACTAGAGAAGAAGATTACTTAAACATATGTAAAGTTTTGCCGTATTTAAACAACCTCAAAGGTCATTCTGAATACAATGGTATGTCACAATAAAGTTTGTAAATTGAAAATTAATTTAAATATCTCAATAATTTTTGAGAAAGCATGAGAAAAGAGAAAAAAGTCGATGATAGTCACTTATTTCAGCTTTCAAAACTAATTTTATGCGTGTGGATAAATTCTACTATTTTGCTTCCGGTAATGATACTTCAGCAATTCCTAAGATATCAACGTAAGTCATGAGTATGTCTTGTAAATGAAACAATAACTTAGTTAATATTTTCTTTGTAGTAAGTGGGGATACATTGATAAGGATGGAAATGATGTCCCAATGGAAAATCAATACGTTAGTTTCTCAATAAGTCTTTGCTAAAATAGTAAAATTAATTATTTATGTTTTCTCTTTTACTTAGTTTTATATAAATGATACATTTGGTTTACGCTCTAAGGTCGAAAGTGGTGATGTAACTATCACAACAATTCCTAACATTGATCATATGGATTGGGAATTGAATACAACTACTGTTGATAATTATATTGATTATCTATATTAATTAATTTTATTCATATTGCAATAAAATTTAATATATCTTGTTGAAACATACTTGAATTCATTAATGATAAAATATTTATTACTCTTGATCTGCTTCATAATGCTAATCAACCGCTGCGTTGTAGATAAAGCAATTTTCTCATTTCTATATCTAGAATAACAGTAAGTACCATGACGCTCTAGTTATTTGCTTTCACCTTAAAAGAATTTATCATTCCAATGTGGTTATGGTGAAAACAAAAACTGTCAATATGTTTTAAATGAAAGCTCCCACAGCAATTCTGGTGGCAGACGCACAAAATTTGCCATCGATTATGATAAACCGATTGCAATAGCTCATTAAACAATATACTAAAAACAATCTGAATCAGGTCAAAACCAAATTTCAATCCAAATTAGATACAAATCTCACTTTAAACCAAATCCAAATGAAGTTAAACCCAATTCTAATGCAAATCCGATTTAATGGATGTTTTCTGCTGAGGCAGAAGTATTGCATAAGCAGCAACTCAAAAAGATTATAGTGATGAATAATGGTGAAATTTGCAAAGAATAAACTTTATATGAACATAATAAAAGTAAAAAACGATTACATTTTTAACTTTAATATGAAAAAATTTTTCCTAAACCAGGAAGTCAGGTACAAATGTGTACATTATCTGTATCCAAAGGGTTGAATTGAACTGCTTATTTAATATTTGTTTGATATCACAAGGAACTGTTTATACTCTACATAGATACTGCGTAATTATGTAATGTATGTTTTAATTACATAATAGAGAGTTAGTGGAGAACAAAACTTATGCCTTATAACTTATAAATTCCATGTTAAATATAAGTCATTTATAATTAACATGGAATTTATAAGACATAAGTTTTGTTTTCCACAAACTCTCTAATATTAGAAGAAGATTAAACTGACAGCAGTTTTATTCCATTGCATTTAAATCCAATAATGACTGTACTAATAAAAAGGTTCCATACTGTGTTGGTAATTAATAATAAATATCCTGTTTTTTTTCCTGCGTAATGACAGGATAACTATTGAAAGTACAGTATTAAAAAACACAATATTGGTAACTTTAAATAGATTACACGCAGTAAATTGTGAAATGATTTCACTAGGATTTTTGAGATTTGACACATTTTTGATGAAAGCTTCATGTGGTAAAGAATTTTGATAAGTCACTTGAGCACGTTAAATGTTAAATTAAATCTGACCTTAATAATGCACTCTTCCGAAGACAGATAGTATTGGACTTTGGATATTTTGTGTCACTGTAATGATCACTTGTAACTGTAATGCTTCTTCATCTTGTACAAATGCATAAGTGACCATTGATCATACCACACGCGATTTTATACCATTATAATTTTAAATAACCACCCATGTATTACAATACCTCTTTCTCTGGCATAAAATCGCGTGTGGTATGATCAATGGTCACTTATGCATTTGTACAAGATGAAGAAATCGGCATAAAATCGCGTGTGGTATGATCAATGGTCACTTATGCATTTGTACAAGATGAAGAAGCATTAAAACATTTAGTCTTTTTTTTTAAACATCCGACTGTTTCATTTCGTATTACTAGATAGTGAACAGGAAAGTAGACAAAGCATATCGTAAAACAATAAACAAGGTTTTTTCTGGAATTGAGGGACAATCCAAATACAGGGTGTATAGCAAAATAATTTTAAAATGCATGTAAAATATGCTTAATTTCCATCACTTCCAACGATTGCAATACCTCTATTGCGTGTCAACAAGTGGTACATAAATCACTTCCAACGATTGGAATTATAATATCTCTATTGCGTGTCAACAAGTGGTACATATGTAAATCATTATATAGTTGACTATTTGAAGCAGGATGTGATATAATTCCAGTCATTGGAAGTAATAAAGTTGTTATCAGTCATTGAAAATTTAACAATTGGAAGTTCGAAGTTCCAATTCGAGAAAATAAAATTAAAATTATAATTGCTAATTTTATTAACCAAATAATCTGGTGTTTTAAAGGTAGAATTCTTAATAATTATCATATTCAGCTAGAATTATAGTTATAGAAAAATTCTGAATGTAATTTTGGTCATACTTTAACATCTTAATAAAGATTGTCACAATTTTCTTTGTATATAATTGAAAACCACATATTTCATCAATTCTAAGATACATCCTTATTTTAATCCTGCTGAAATGTAGGGCTTGGGCATACCCAGGCTTTGAGGAGCCGCAAACTTCTCAAACTTGCACTTAAGGTGGGCAGGAGGTATGCAGTTTGTGCCCTCGAAGTTTCAAGGGCACAAACTGCATAGGGCAGCATGACCAATCCGAGATTACGTGGTTAGGCCAATGGCGCCTTGCGGGGAGAACTCTTCTGGCGTGCAAACACGCAACACGTTCGTTCTCTGCATGCCGACGCCCGACCCGATGAAGCCCGACAATAGAGAGATGGTTCGAGTGGATGCGAGTGTCGATACTGCGGGTTGAGATGCGATGTAAGCCGCCAAAGGGGATCTTTAGCGTTTGGCCCCACTGATGCCGAAGCATTGGTGGGGGATCGACACGTACCCGTCACGGATGCATGCAGTTCACTGGCTTAGGAATAAAACCACTGCAAATAACTAGAATCAGCGTTCGTGTCTCACTTATTCGTGCACCAATGACCGGGATATCTCCGTCCCTTGACGACAGTGATCTCGGAAGCCGGTCACAACAACATGTGAATTTGTTTACCAAAAACGTGTATTGTGATTAAAACTCAAAACTACAAATCACTTAAATCACAAATAAGCTCGAGATTTTGTGTCACAAAATTTCGCAAAATTTCATTTTTATCCAAATCGCAATCAATCGCAAGAATCCAAATCCAACAAACATCAATTTACCTATTCAACGTCAATTTACTGGTCAAATAATTCAGAATAAAACTTGTCAAATTTGAGTTAGTAGTTTATTGGGTTGCAAAGCTAATTCTCTGTTGAAAATTCTACAAATGATCTTAGTGATTGCAGTTATTGAGATATTGATTAAAGCTGCAACACCATGAGATGGCAATTTCCAATCTCTAGATTTTTGGCCAAATTTTAAACTTATAATTCCTCTACAAATGTAATTATTGATGTACTATCTTCATCCAAAACTTTATTTTCATCTTTAAAATTCGAAAGTTGTGCATTTGTTTATTTGATTTTTAGAAATGAAATCAACATGTTTTATTTAACTTAACAGTGTACTCTGTTTACGGCAATTGATCTAAAAGAGACTTTATAATATTCAATCCACCTTCTGCATTACATTCCCTCATATCTGTATTTTCCCAACCTTTTCCACAATCAAAATATTTGATGGCACAATTGCCACACTTATAACCATGAAAACGACATTTTATATTATAACTGCATATTTTACCACAATTCAAAATGATGGTTTCTTTAACAGCCTTACATGTATTACATTGCTTTGGTAACCTTCCCACAGCTTCTTGAGTTAATACATTTTCAATACTATCTTCTTTCTTCGTAACAATTTCATTCTGTTGCAACAAAGCGTGTAAAGACATGTCGTCCAAATTACTTAAATCAATTTTTCTGAATATTTCAGCGGCATTTCCTTCTCGACTACTACAAGTACTACCAGATTTCCATTCCAAAACAAGTTGAATGCATTCTTTACAAAATGCTTTATGATCAATACATTCTATCATTTTAATCAAATGAATAGCGGTCAAATTTGTTAAATTTGTTTTCTCCGCAATTTCTTTCAAATTATCTTTAAGATACAATTCAATCGGACCCTTTTTACAGCAATCAAAATCGACTCCGATGGCCCACAAGTCGGCAAAGTTATCCAGATTTAAATGGTGCATGGTTGTCTGTTCCCAACAACTGACGAGGAATTCGTTGAGTTCCATCATGTGGCATGTTTGAATTAATTCTCGGACAAAAACACAATCTTCACTTAAGTCTGGGATTTGAGCCGTATATAAGTACTTGACGATTATTTCTATCACGTTTTTGCTGATAGTAGAAAATCGAACTCGTCCTGACTGCTTCTCAGCCATTTCGATGGTAAACATTTTCTCGAAGTATTTGCATGATGCAATAAGAACGTTTTTATGAGCGAAAACGACGCCATTGTTGCATTCCATTGTTATGTCGACACACGATTGTTCTAGACGTAATTGTTCCATTTTTAAGGAGAGATTTCTTAAGTGCGTATCGGCCATTTTCGGTTATTAGTTGCGAAGAAGTTGATACTAAAGAACAAAATATGTAAGGGGAATTACATATTCTAATCGAATTATCATTAATTGATTATACGTACCTTATTACATGCGAGGGATCGATGGTGGTGTCGAAGTCGACCAAGATTCGGGAATTCCCCGATTCTCGACCAATCGAGAATCGGGGAATTCCCCTGAGCGTCTTAGCATTAATATTATTTTTTATCACTGCGCTGCGTTGCGATTTTATTTATTCATTTATTTTTCCCCCATTTTTACTTCGCGTGGGTCGAACGCCCGGTCGAACGTCTTTATTCGGTACAGAAAGCCTTTCTTTACTGAACAATTATGTTCGACCTGCGTTAGCCAAAGATAGAAGCTGATTTTTTTTCACCGTAAAAAAAATCAGCTTTCATCTTTGTAATTACATTTAATTAATTATTTTCATCTTCGAATTTTTTACATATATTATATTTTATCTTTCCAAAGCTTCACGTGAAAAAATGTTTTATTATTATGAATTGAATTCAACCAAAATTTTGCTAGTTTGATTATTCGATTAGTGTAACTATTTTTAACTTTAACTATTTTTTAGTAAAATTATTTTTGGTTGAAATAATTTCAATTGAATATCAATCATTGAGCAATGTTGATTCAGCATCCATTATTGAAAATCATATTGATAAAGTGTGATATGGGCATCATTTTTTCAACTCATTTTGCTATTTGGGAATTAGATATTCACACATATTTAGACATAAAAAATGAAACTTTAATGAACACGAAATGATGGATTTTTTTTTCTTTCTGAAAATTAAAAAAAAAATTTGTTAGGTTGTGCGTTAAAATCGATTTTAAAAATTTGTTATTTTAGTTCAATTTAAGTTTACGTTTTTCTACGCAATTTAAATTAAATCTCTTTACTAAAAATATTGAAATTAAACAATAGAAATAATATTAAATAGCAAACAAACCTATATAAGCATCTACTCGTCGTTGTTGGGACCATACATAAAATATCTAATCAGTTTAACCTTTGAATGTTGCTAAATGAGAATTTCCAGTGAGTCATAGCATTTATAACTTTTTTCTTTTTATCAATGCACTGCATTGCAATTTTATTTATTTATTGTTTATTTTTTTGTCAGAGTCACTTCAATAACAAAGACCTTAACATCAGTCTAGAATTTGAGTGTTTTTTTAATTTTTAATTTTAAAGATTTTATAACAACTAGAAACGTTTTGATAAACTGCACTGCGATTTTAATTTAATTTTTTTTTGACATTAAATATAATAATATGAAAATTGTTGGGATAAACCCATGTTAAATTTGTTCTTTATGTTTTTTATTCGAGACTTATATTTGTGTGTATTTGTTTTTTGACGCATGCGCAATGTATATTCGATGTATGCGATGCGAGATATTGAAACCATTGACATTGTACCACATCAGTGCAATTAAAACTCATTTAATGTTTATTTTAAACGACGACTGGTTCTTTCTAATCCTCAACAAAAATTTTGTATATTTTTCAGGGTTTAAAAAATGTATTAATTTGCACTACAAACAGACAAAATTAATTTCAAATAATTTCAAATAGTTTTAGATTAATTACAAAGAATTTTCTCTACAGGCCTGTTCACATTTAGTCAGAATTCCTTCCACAGGAAAACCCTTACGACAATCGGTAATTATTTCTCGAAGGAATTTTCCATGTTGCTCGCATTTTTCAGTAAGATTTTTTATAACTTTATCCTTTAAAATACTATCAGTTGTACGTTTTTCATCTTGATTCACTAACAAATTCAAATGCGACGTTTTGAAAAATCTTTCATCAATTTCCTGAAGTAATTTAGCAGCAATTTCCTCTCTTTCTTCATTACATTTCCATTTGAAAATACAAGAAATACGGTCACTTGGTTCGGCGTACTGAATGAACGTAACAAATTCCTCCTCGGTAAAATCCTTCAAATATTCGCCTTTTAAAATTTTTTTAATATTCCGGTCATAAAATGTGATCATTTTGCTGTTTATCTCCAAATCGTATTTAACAGCAACGCTCCATAACTCAAAAAATGTTTCCATGTTTAAATGGCTGCTTAGTGTGTTCCACGTGTAATTAAGCAATCGTTTTATTTCCATCATGTGGCAAACTGCGATTAGTTCTTTCAGTTCGTCGGGATCGAACTTGAGGTACGGTAACGACCCGGTGTAAATGTGTTGAATAATAATTTCGATTACAACTTTTGAAAAGTTGGTGAAGTTCACGCGACCCGAATTTTTTTCCGCCATTTCCAAAGTGAACATTTTGTCGAAATAACTGCAAGAATTCATTAAGATGAGTTTGTGAGCGGGAACGATTCCTCCGTCACATTCTAATTCGATGTCTGCATCGACAATGTTTGGGGGTTCTGTACTTGATGATTCTGCAATAAAAAAAAATCCCAACTAAATTAACTATAATATATTAAAACGAACAATATATTTAGCTAAAACAACCAAATTTCGCTTCAAGTGTCATTTTTTTTAGTGTGTAGTAATTAGTGTAAACAGTTTTAGCAAATGGGTAATTTTGGTTTTTTAAAAATTATCTCCCTGAATATTTACCTTGCATTTTCTCTTTAATTTTATCCATTAGGTATCCTTGCATAATGCTGTTTTCAATCTTGGGGCGCGCCATCTGTTGGAGAAAAATGGAAATATTATGTAAGATTTCGGTTTAGAGCTCAGTGGTTTTTAAATTCTAGATGGTGAATTGAAAATTGAAATGTAAATTTCAAAACGTGAATTACACTTTCGATCTTAAAGAGGTTCAATCTCGGGTTTAATCTCTGGCTCTTTAGTTCAGTAGGGTTTGATATTATATTTCTAACATTCAAGATCACATTAGTTAGTGCGCATTTGATAGTCTAAAAGCATTAAATACTAAGCGATTACATACATTTTCGGAAGTTTAAAGATGTTTATCCTTGATCTGGTGAGAATGTATGGTTGTGTGAGTACACTCCCAAGTGGTCACGCGCTTGTGACTCGTTCGGGGAATACCCTGCACATGATTATGTGGCGCGAATTTTAAATAGTTTTCAAAAAGGTTTAGTTTTACTTTAGATTTAATTCTCCTTTCTGATTTGTAAAAAAACAAATGAAAAGATATATTGTATAATGAGTCGTTAATTTAAAAAAATATATATTTATGAAGAGAAATAGAGCTAAGAAAAAAAATTTGATTTTGGTAATACTGTGTACGGAAACTTTTCGCGAGCTGTTCACTAATATGTCGAGAGAGTGCGCTGTTCTAACGTTCTGACGTCATTATTCCAAATTGCAAATGGCGCGTATTTGTTATGAAGTTGTCTCGGAAGTTGTGCAACGCCGATAGGGTTGCCACCACTCCGGTTTTTGCCCAGAGACTCCGGATTTTGCTGCCGCTCTCCGTTTTGTGACCCGGTTCCGAGGTTTCCTGCCCTAGGTGCGGCGGAAGTTCCCCGGTTCCATGGTTCACTAATAAATGAGTGACACTAATACTAGTTCTTGTTGAATAGTGGCTTTATTCCTAAGCCAGTGAATCGCATGCATCCGTGACTGGTACGTCTCGATCCCACGCTGATGCTGTAGCATCGGCGGGACCAAACGCTAAAGATCCCTTTGGCGGCTTACATCGCATCTCAACCCGCAGTATCGACACTCGCGTCCCACTTCTCCATCTCTCACTCAGGTCGGTTGAACGTCGACATGTGGAGAACGAATCAGTGTTGCGACCTCGGTCGCCGGATGGATTCTCTCCGCAAGGCGTTCCCGCACCTTTCCTTATAACCTTGGGTTGGTCACCTACTTCCGGTACGGTTGCTGACCAACCCCCTAGCGGTACGACAGACAGTGCCGACCGGTGAGTCACTGGCAGTCACAGTTTTTTGACTGAAAATCTCCGGTTTTTGGTCAAATTCTGTTTATTTTGATGAATAATGAAGGAATCCACCAAAATAAATGAAATTTGACCAAAAACAATAGCCAAAAAAATTCTATGGTGTTTTTTTTCTCACAATTTACTTTTTATTATTTATTTTTTCAAAAATCCACTTCATCAGTGTACATCAGATCAAAAGTGGTGTACGTGAATGAGCGGAAATAAATCTCCGGATTTTTACAGTGGCAACCTTAATTGAAAACTTAAAGATAGCATTAATTATAAATTGTTCTAAATTATTTTAGGTTTAATCACGATCTAATTCACTTGACAGAAGTTTCATTCAGCGAACAAAAAAGTAAGTTTAATCAATTTTATTATTTATTTATACTTAAGATTTTTCTTAACATAAAAAAATTATAACAAATTTTAATTTAAAAAAAAAAATATTCTGAAACCCCCAAAATTAATTTTGTTAAAATTTTGCATTTGCTAACGTGATTGTTGTCATCGTGAATCATGCTTAAGGGTTAAAGAACTACAAGTAATTGAATGACTTTTATTTATTTTAGATTCGACCACTGTCAGTGACAATATCTTTGAAATGAAGATGAGAAAAGAGAAATCAGAATTAAGCAGAAATTTCAGTTTCAGTGTACACAACAAGACTAAGTTATAAGCAATTTTATTACATTAGTTTACCGTCTACAGTGTAGTGTTAAGATTAGATTCTTGAAAGTGTTGCGAGTTAAAATTCAGTGTATTATTTACAAAGACTCCATTTATCTCCTGTCACAAAATGGGCTCATTAAGTCTCTTTAAAAACAGATTCCATACTATGTAATTTAAATACAAAAGGGAACTATGACTTAAAAATATAAATTAACATGGCATTGTTTGATCTGTAACATATGCTGCATGCGCAGAAAACAGGGCTTGCATGCTGTACACCAAATTTGCCCACCCACTGTGCAGTAATTGCAGTTTCCGTAGATCTAAATTGAAAAGGAATTCAATTTAAAAAAGTAATTGTAAACCGACCGTGTGTAGACATTTCAATAGCAGAGAATTGAAAAGAAGTTAATTTTATCTGCGTTTAGATGTAATAATCTGAGTTGAATAATTTATTATTAACAGAACTATGGTAACAGAATCACAAAGAATCAATTTTTGTGTTATGTGGTGCTGTGTTGGTAAATTCTCTTCAGACTAGCAACAAAAGTCGATTCAATGATCTGGAAAATAGCTGGTATACACAATCCCAAGAAAAGCCCCAAATTGCCCCCGATATCACAAATGAAAGGAATGAAGGTGTAAGAGTAATATTCTTCGATAGTCTCGATTACGTTGTCACCAAAATAAACACTCAGTGCTGATAGCTTATTGGGGTCGATTGATTTCAGATGTTCGGTGTAGATAATTTCGTTGCACTTGCGAGGACACTTGCAGTTTTTCTCGTATTTGAATCTAGCTACGAATTTCAGTGACGTTATCGATGCATTGGCAGTGTCATCGACATCTGCACACAGCGGGAGTTCGTTTGTATTCATAAAAGGCAAGCTTAA
>JAQIXT010002582.1:0-10429 GCA_034700445.1 Stenotaenia linearis | reverse complement strand
ATAAATTCAACAAACCTCATCATTACCTTTAATCGCATACGCCTCAGCCACGATTTTTAACCCTCGATTTGCTAAATTTCGATCAGAAACCGCTTCTAAACCGCCTTTTTGAAAACAACTCAACGCTTCTTCGTACGAACCGGTCGCGTAACACAATTTCCCCATCAAAAACCAAGAATCTTGCACCAGCGTCTGATGAAGTTGAGCCTGAAATTTAATTTTCTCTGTAAAACGATTCACATTTCACAAAAAAAAAAATTTTTTTTATATTTGCTTTTTCTTTCGCCGGTTCCGTGACAACGTTCATCAAGTAACGCCTCGCATCGAGTAACGTCGACTTCGCCTTCGGAATATTTTGTTCATTCGGTGGATTCGCTTCTAAATACTGCTCTAGTTTACTTTCTCCGAGTACAAACACGACCAAGATATCTGAAGTCGACAGAGGTGAGGTGCGCCTGCGTGAGCAGAAATAATAATTGTTTTAATACAATTTCTTACCTAATCCGGAAGAAATTCGGGTTTTTAACTGTTCGGCTATCTCGAGGATTTTTTTCCAATTCGATTCCTCGCGATGCTTTTCTATTTCCAATTCCAATCGAGTCGTAGTTCGAGACGTCTTGGCACTCATCTTGTTTACTGTCAGTCATTAAATTATTGAAACTTCCGCTAGGTGAAAAGACATTTTCTTTTAATTAAATTTTTGATAAACATAATACTTTAATCAAAAATAACATTTTTTAAAATTTTGTATTAATATATTATCACGGAATTAATTAATTCACTTAAAATTTATTTGTGTAAAATGACACTCACTTTTAATTTTCTTACATTTGTTTATGAGACTTTGTGACGTCATAACACCGTTGTCGGCCATTCAGCAGCCCGCTTCCGCCTTTTGTGGACCCCGTAGATTGAAATCGCACACGCGACAAGACAGCTTGCTTTCTGTGGACCGATTGCCACTTTGTGGTAATATATATTCTGTAAGTATAAAAAAAACACACAAAAACCGTTCCTAACAAGCAAAACTTATCAATTTATTAACCGATCTACCTGTAAATCCTGAATTAAGTCACGAATTGTGCGAAATTTTATGTGTATTGGGATGGGAGTCTTAGGCCTAACCGCGTTGTCCATTAAATTTCCACACAACAAAAAAAAAATTAAAATGTTTTCACCTTTTCTCCCTCTCAAGACACCAAAGCATAAAATTCAATTAAATGCCGCATAACTAAGTCGCATTTAAATTTTTTCAGGTGTTTTTGAGCTGGGAATAAGGTGGAAACATGCCGCAAAACGAACACATTGAACTTCATCGCAAGCGCTATGGCTACCGCCTGGACTACCACGAGCGAAAACGGAAGAAAGAAGCCCGCGAACCGCACGAGAGAGCGAGAAAAGCGAAGAAACTTCGAGGACTGAAGGCGAAAATGTACAACAAACAACGACATTCCGAGAAAATCCAGATGAAAAAGGCCATCAAACAGCACGAAGAGCGACAGACGAAGCAGAAGGATGCGCAGAAGGTCCCCGAAGGCGCCGTTGCGCATTATTTGATCGACAGAGAAGGGCAGAACAGAACAAAAGTCCTTAGCAACATGATAAAACAGAAGAGAAAGGAAAAAGCTGGAAAATGGGACGTCCCGATACCGAAAGTGAAGGCGCAGAGCGACGCGGAGGTTTTCAAGGTTCTGCGCACCGGGAAGAGGAAGAAGAAGGCGTGGAAGAGGATGGTGACCAAAGTTTGCTTCGTCGGCGAGGGTTTCACGAGGAAACCGCCGAAATTCGAGAGGTTTATTAGGCCGATGGGACTGAGGTTCAAAAAGGCGCACGTGACGCACCCCGAGTTGAAGGCGACTTTTTGTTTGCCGATTATAGGGGTGAAGAAGAATCCGAGTTCGGTTATGTTTACGTCGTTGGGGGTGATAACGAAGGGGACTGTTATCGAAGTTAATATTAGTGAATTGGGACTCGTGACGCAGAGCGGGAAGGTTTTGTGGGGGAAGTACGCGCAAGTGACGAATAATCCTGAAAATGATGGGTGTATTAATGCTGTTTTGCTTGTGTAAGAATGGTTTTTGATGAATAAAGGTGGATTTGTTGGAAATTTGGTGGTTTTTAGGTTAAAAGTGGATTTATTTGTTGTTTTTTGGATGAAAAATGGAGATTTTTGAGTAATTTTTTTTGTTTTTTGAGTGAAAAATGCAGTTTTTCGATTATTTTTGCTAATTTTTTTTGTTTTTTTAGGTGAAAAATGCAGATTTTCGTTAAGACTTTGACCGGAAAAACCATCACTTTAGAAGTTGAGCCTTCAGACACGATCGAAAATGTGAAGGCGAAGATCCAGGACAAGGAAGGTGCGTTTCGTATTAAAAAAAATTTAGGGTTAAAATATAAAATGATGATTTTTATCCGAACGCCTTAGGACTCCTAATGAGTTATCGTGATCTTAACTTGTTACAAAATTCTGAAATTTCGGATTTAAATCGAATTTTTTGATTTTCTTTGTGACCGAGTTTCTAATTTGGTTATTTCTCGTTTTAGGTATCCCGCCGGATCAACAGCGATTGATTTTCGCCGGAAAACAATTGGAAGATGGCCGCACGTTGTCGGATTACAATATTCAGAAGGAATCGACGCTTCATCTCGTGCTGAGGCTTCGCGGTGGTGCCAAGAAACGAAAGAAGAAGAACTACACCACCCCGAAAAAGATCAAACACAAGAAGAAGAAGGTTAAGTTGGCCGTTTTGAAGTTTTATAAGGTAAAAGTCAAATTTTTCGAAATTTTTTAAGTCAAAATGCGAGTTTGAGTTTCGTTTTTTTTATAAAGGTCGACGAAAACGGAAAAATCACGCGCCTGCGTCGTGAATGCCCAGGGGAAGATTGCGGCGGTGGTGTTTTCATGGCGTCGCATTTCGACAGGCAATATTGTGGAAAATGCGGCCTTACATACGTGTATAAGCCCGAGGAAAAATAAATTTTGTGTACTTGTAGAAATAAAATGAAATTCGAAAATTATTTCGTGTTTTTGGTGAATTTTTGAATTTATTTTTTTTTGAATATATTAAATTGGGGTCGTGAAGCGCTCGGTAGATGTCGCTAGTTGTGAAAAACATCTTTGGTATCTAAGCATCCATAGAGATCTGTTCCATCATCAACATCCTCTCATCTTTTAGGCCTAATTTCGATTTTTCGTCGGTTGTTAGAAATTTGTTTGTATTTTCCACGAATCCGGCGTTGAATTTAGCGATTTTTGGTGATTGAAAATGGATGTGGAAAGTGGAGATGAAATAAAATCGACACAAGGTAAAGTTTATTGATTATTTTTATTATAATTAACCGGTGAAACGGACATGTTGGATTTTTTTTTTATTTTAAATTTTTGATTTTTTTTGTCCAGCAGAGCCGGACTCAACCGAAGGGCTGCGTCAACGATATTCTCGTTTGGCCGATGAAGTGATCGAGAAATTGATTATGGAATGCACGACTGATGAAGAATACCAGAAAGTGGTTGCGAAGCTGTTAGAAGAAGCGCCGTCACCGAACGCGGTTGCAGCGCTTCGACAAAAGCTCAACGTTTTGAAACAACTGATGGTCGATAAAGATTCGGTTGAAAATAATCGCAAAGATGGTATGATTGATGATAAATTTTTAAGCATCACGTTCGGTGTTGCGCTCATTGTCATTTTGGCAGTGACTTTGTACGCATTTCAGGGACTTTTTTCAGCGATTTCTAAAAAATCTCCCATTAATGCGACTGGACCCGTACACCGTTTTTCTTAATTTTTTTTTCCTCTAAATTATGTGTAACAAGTTTAATATTATGAAAATTTGTTATCAATTTGTAGTATAAATTGTGAATTTACATTTTTTTAAAAATATTTGTCATAATTATTGTTATTTCTTTCAATTAATATAATTCAATTACTGTAATTTTAATTTTGCCATTGTTGGATTCCAAGGTGAACCGAAATAAAGAATTCCTTCATGCTCAATTGCTTGACTTATTGCGTTTAAAAATCCTTTCGGTGAGTGAAGAGAGCGAAGAATTTCTCCGTTGCTGTTGATTTCTACCACTAAGCCGTATGTGTGGGCATAGGAACGATGGCTGCATATTTCAAACTAAATAATAATAATAATAATAAATAAAAAATTAATTATTAAATAAAATAAAATATATGATTTACATAACAATTAAATAATAATAATAATAATCTAATTATTTCATCTATTAACTACATCCGACAGTTTCAAAAAAGTCACGGTATTTAATTAATCAAATTATGGCAATCGAGATCAAGGTGTTTTCAAATTAAATCATTAAATCTTGCTCGAATTAATCGCCACAGGGTCTAATAGAAATTGGAATAAATTTTTAAAAAAATTTTTAAAATTAAATTTTAAAAATATAAATAAAAAATAATTGTTTTTTTTTTTTAAAATCAAAACAAAAATATTTTTGAAATCGGTTTTTTTTCCTGATTTTTTTACAGAAAATTTTTTTTTCCTTAAAATCAGGGGGAAAATTTTTTTAAATGTTTTTTTTTCCGATTTTCTTCCAGAAAAAAAATTTAAAAAAATTGCACCAAACTTGCAAATTCAAAGATGGTTACTATTATTTTCAGAAATGTTACTCACGGTGTAGCTCCAGGTATCTAAAAGATCATACGGTAAAAATTTCCTAATAGCATCCACACTATTTTTCATTAAATCGATTGAGCTGAACACGAGATATCTCAAAAGACGGCAGCATTCTAATTGCTCCCAAATTGTTGGGTCTTCCGGCACTTTAGGGATAATAATTGCAACCCAATAAGTCCCACGACTATTAGCTCTAATATTATCTGGAAGCCCCGGTAACTTCTCTACTAACGTTTCCATTTGACCTTTCTTAGGACCTTTCAGATAAAACCTTAAAAAAAAATTCCCAAAAAATTAAAATTCCACAAATAACTTGCAAATTCATTTCCCACATACTTTTTGACATTCTGTTCGAAAGTTTGAGTAAAAATTAAGAATTCTTCATCAGGTGATAACTCCATTCCATTCACAAAATAAAGTTTGTCCAAAACAACTCTGACTTCCTTGGTCTTCGGATCATAATGCAGAATTCTACCATCAGGACTATGTTTGTGAAGCCTTTGCCAAAATGGTGTCTCAAAACTTCCCTCAGAAGCAGCATCTGAGATATAAATATCCCCATTTTTAGAGATGACCAAATCATCTATAAATTTACTCGTCTGGCCGTCTATTTCATCGGTGCTCGCAACCAAAACATTAACAGCACCTAAATAAGCAAAAATTAAACATTAATTACTACCATAAAACAAAATCACACTTTCCAATCATCCTTTACCTGTTTTTATATCAACTTTATACAACCCTTTGACACAATCAGCCACAACCAAAAAACCTGCTTTGTCGAAGCGAACTCCCAATGGATGACCACAACTGTTTTCTTTAGTTGAACCATAAACTATATTTAATAAATATAAATAAACATAAATAAACATGAAAAACAACTCAAAGCAGCTGCTTTTGAAATGCAGGTGAAATTTATCATATATTATTTATTATTTTTTACCGCATTTATTTCCTCCAATCTTTGTAACAGTTCTTATTTTATCTCCATTGATTTCTATTATTCTCCCATCTGCTAAACCAGTATACAATAGTCCTGCAGATAAACAAAGCAATTTCATCTAAAAATGCTAAAAAAAACTGCACAGCATTAATCAGCATAAAACCATTACCATTATGAATGGCTATTGATTCAGGAGCTGATCCAATTTTGTTTTCAAGTATCTTTTCAGCTGAATCCAATTTGGTATTTCTTGTTAAAGGACCAACAAATTCAACTTTTGGAATGTGCCTAAATTAAAATTAAAATAATAAAATAATAAAAGTCAAATTTAAAGTGAATTATTTTCATTTATAAAATATATACCTATATGTAGAAGTAAATGGAGATAAGTTTGCAACAAATGCAGCTAAAATTGCAACAAGAATAATCCATAAGAATGAACATTTTCCAGGACAGCAAAACATTTTTGCAATTTAGTGTTGTTGGCAGTTGAGGTGTGCGCTTGGTTCTCTTCACATAGTTCAAGGACATAAAGGCCTCCAATGAGGGCCTCTGTAACTCAGTAGGCATGTCACGTGATACAATTTGAAATAAGAGCCACCTTATGGTCTTTATATAATAAATTCATCTGCAAGAAATCACTCACAAAGTTTACAGAAAAAGATTCATTTAAAATTGTAAATTGTTGCAAATCAATTTTTTCTTGCAATGTTTATTTCTTTTTTTAAATTTCTTTTTAAATTCTTAGAAATTAGAAATAAATTGTCAACTCAATTAAACTTTTTAATTCAAAAAACAATAAAAAAATTAATTGAAAATATAAGTTGTGAATAATATACATAATCTGGTCTAGAAAGTTATATCCTGAATTAAATTGAAAATATTACATTTCTTATTGTTTCAAGTGCAATTTTCCAATGTATGAATTTAATGCTGAAGTCAAGTATAGTGATCCTCCATGTTCTGTGACTTGACTGATGCCCGTCACAATGCCTTTGGGTGAGTGAAGTGATCTGATTATCTCCCCATTTGATGTTATTTCCAGTATCAATCCATATGAAGTCTGGTAAAGGCTTTCTGTTAACAGTTGGTGCAACTACAATTAAAATTGAAAGTTTTTTTTAGAAGTTAATTAGTGGTAAATTAGTGTTTGTTCGATGCATTTTTACTTTAAAAATACTAATAATAAAACTAATAATAATAATACTACTAATAAAAATAATAATTTCTGCAAAAAAAACTGCAAATTTCAGTATTTATGCAGAAAATTTATTGATTTTTATTTTGTTTTGAAACTTTGTAAATATTTTAAAAAATTTTTACTAAAATTTAAAAATTTTATAACTAAACTAAGTGAAAAATGTATTGCGGAAACTTTCTTACCGTTAAATGCATCGATGAAATCATCGGTAATGGTATAAATTGCTTTAAATAGCTAAATGCATTGGTAAGTATTTCTAAACCAGTGTATACAATGAATTTGGTAAACAGACAAAAGTCGAGTTTCTCCCAAAGTGATAATTCCCATGGAACCCTCACAAGGAATAAGGCAACCCAATAAGTTCCTCGACCAGATGGACGGATGTTGTCTATAGCACCGGGTATGTTTGTTGTTATTACTTCTACTTGTCCTTGTTTTGGTCCTTTAAGGTGATATCTTAAGAGAAAAGTGGTTGTCATGATGTGTTTGGAGTGAGTGTTTGGGGTTACTAACTTCATTATACTTGGTGCAAATGAGTGGGAAAGTAAAAAGAAGTCTTCATCTGGTGATAATTGAATGCCAGTTGGAAAATATAAGTGGTCAAGAATTGTTTTTACTTGTTTAGTGTGGGGGTTGTAATGGAGAACCCTGTAAAAGATTAATTTGCAACAAAAAATTGAAATGTGATAAAAAATTTGTTATAGAATGTGTAAAAGTTTCATTGATTTTAATTTTTTAAAAATTTATTTATAGAAATTCATATCAGATTTTTATAAAATTTATAAAAATCAGTAAAACCGAATGAAATTTCATAAAATCTATAAAAAAACTGAATAAAATTTCATAAAATCTATAAAAAAACTGAATAAAATTTCATAAAATCTCAAAAAACTGAATAAAATTTCATAAAATCTCAAAAAAACTGAATAAAATTTCATAAAATCCCTTAAAAATTCAATGAAAATGAGTTAAATTTCATATAACTGAGTAAATTTTCACAAAAAGTGAAAACAAATTCATAAAAACAATGAAACCTGCATAAAAATCAATAAAAATAAATTAAATTTAAAAAAAAACACCAGAAACATCAAAAAAATCAAAACTAATTTCCGATTGGCCGTTAACCACACCAACCAATCACAATCACCACAACCAACCACGTGACACCAAACACCCAATAGAAAACCTCGCACATCCCCACACACAAACGAACAACATCAATCACCACTTTTACCTTCCATTTGGCTGAGGATTCAAAAAATTAAGCCACATTGGAGAATGAAAATTCCAAGAACTCGACGCATCAGTAAAATAAATCTCCCCGCCCTTAGTAATATCCAAATCTTCGGGCAAACCGATTTTGACGCCATCAACTCTACTGACAATAGGCACTAATGTAACATTTCGACCTAGATACAAAAATAAATTTCAATTCTCATAACTACAACGCATGACAAAATTGGCACAATACCCGTTTTCATATCGACTTTATAGATTCCTTTGACGCCGTCAGCAACGACTAAATCCCCACGATTATCGAACCTCATACCGAGAGGATAACCGCATTTCAGAGCCTCGTTTTTCGTCGCCTCGTAAACAGGAACTGGAAAAATTCGCCATTAAATTAAACAAACTCAACTTTTATTTATTTTCTTTCAACAAACCACAATTGGGAGGTCCGGATTTGAACACAACTTCGAGTTTCGCGTTACCACTATCCTTAAATTTTACTATTCGACCGTCGGACATGCCGGTGTAAATAAAACCTAAAATTTAATTTTATTTAAAAAAATTTTTGGAAAAATAAAAAAAAATTTAAAAACCACCATTTTGTACTGCGATAGATTCAGGACCAAATCCAATTTCATTCTCGAATAATCTTTGTGCTGCATCTAAATGGTTATTTCGTGTTAAGGGACCGATATATTCCGGACACGGCTTTGTTCTGAAATTTTAATAATAAAAATAATAAACGTTACGCAATTTGCGAATGGCCCTCAAGACGCGGCCTTGACCTCAAAGTTTGTTTATTTAATTTTTACGCCTTAGATTCGTGAATATAATTAAACTTACAGGTTTGTCCTTTCGTTGTGGTGTCTGCAGCACGGTGCAAAGGGACAAAAGTAAGCGAGGACTGAAATTACGAGGAGTAAGAAGAAAATCAACTTAAAGACGCGACGTAAAAAGTTGCACTCCATTGTCGCCGAATCCAAAGTGCACGAAGTAGGGAATTAAGACACGATGTATAATACGTCCGTTCGAACATGCATCCGAGTGAGTTTGACGACGGAAGGGAAGTCGCAAAGGATATTTGAACAAGTTCCTGGCTGCTGCGCGGACGAATGGGCGTGGCTAACAGCAGGAATGGTCAAGTATTTATCGGAACGAGGGTGGGATCGAAGTTACATGCATTTTTGCACATTTTTGACATTTATTTTTTTTAAAAATAAAAAAGAAACGTGAAATGTTGAAAATTAAACTTTTTAATACACAAAAATACAACCAATGTATATATTAGAATTTTTAAAAATATTATTTTATAAATTTTATAAATAAATTCAATTTATTGCAAATTTATTTCAAGTGCAATTGTGTAATTAAACGGCAGTTTGTGGCAATTTCATTTTTCCAATAAATGCCGTCATCGGCGATGAAAAATAAAGAATACCCTCGTGTTCTGTGACTTGACTGATTTTTTTCACGATTCCGTCGGGCGAATGCAGGGAACGGATTATTTCGCCGTTTAAGTTGAATTCGATGACGAGACCATAATCGGTGTGGAAAAGACTTTCACCGATGTATTCTTCGATCTAGAAGTACAAAAACGTCAAAATTTACATAAAAATACATTGAAATTGTTAAAACTTACTGCGTGATTCATTGTACGTAACATCGGCCACGGAATGTAGGATGCTATTAGTTCCAAACCGCTTGAAATCAATTCTAACGAGCCATAAAACACAAATTTTGTGTATTTGCAGCTTATTTTTTCATATAATGAAGGCTCGTCGATGATCCTCGGTGTGTACAATCCCAACCAATACGTTCCGCGACCTGAAGGTCTTATATTATCCGGTAAACCTGGTAAATTGTCTAAAAATACTTCCAGTTGTCCTTGTTTGGGGCCTTTCAAATAATATCTGCAAAAAAATTGTTTATTTTCAATTTTTCACTTTATTTTTTCGTTTTTAATCGTTTTTCTATGCAAAATCAACCACTGAGTAAAAAAAAATGACGTCACAGTGATCCGGAAATTTGATTGGATGACCGCGCGTGACGTCATCCATTCTCCAATTTCGCGCAGTTTTAAATTTTTTAATTATCATGGCTGCCCATCGCGCTTACTTCATCACGTTGAATCGCGATGGTTGCGAAAATAGTAAGAAATCCTCTTCGGGAGACAACTGAACACCGTTTGGAAAGTGAAGATGGTCGATTAGGGTGTGTACCTCTTGATTTTTAGGATTGTAGACCAAAATTCTGCGTCAAAACGATCAAAAAACGAGATTAGCTATTTTTTTGTACGTAAAAAATTAAAAACAAAAACATTACCTCCCTTCGGGTTTGGAATTCATGAATTCCAACCAAAAAGGCACGCGATCGATTTTAAACGTCGTCGACGGCTCGGAGAAATAAATCATCCC
>JAQIXT010002581.1:0-10434 GCA_034700445.1 Stenotaenia linearis | reverse complement strand
TTTGGCTTTTGGTGACTTTTTAAAAGTCACCATAAGCCATTTCTGACTTATGGTTTTGACTTTGAATGCACCTATTGGTACACCATACAGTCGATGACGAGCGCGATTAAAATGGCGCCTACTTGACTATAGGGGTCTGTGAATTCAACTTGGACTGCATTGCAGGGGTAGGAGGGTTGCGTGTGGGCCTGCAACCGCCTGCGGCTGTTTACTCGGCGCGCCAGCCGCTTTCAGGGTTGTCAAGACGCCTTCCTTCCCGCCCAACTCACAAATTGACGGATCGGGCTGCTTTGTGAAGCGCTGTCTGTCTACCCTGGCAAAAATTTAAAAAAAGTGAGGAAAAATGTAATTAGGATCAATTCCCGGTTTAGAACGAGATGCAGCTGGGTTCTTGGAAACGGGCATTTGGAATTTGGTTTACATTTGTGCCTGTGTGAGTGATGAAAGATAGTGGGCAGCGTTGGTCTCTCGTTAGAAATGAGGGAAATACGTGATTTGGATTTTGGATTTTGTTTTCATTTGTTTTGAAACTAATGAATTGTTGATTGTTGTATTTTTTGTTATCAAAGGAACGTCAGTTTTGGGTTTGTAGGGATTTAACGAGGACTTAATTTTGTTAAGTTATGTGGGAACGTTTTTTTAGTTGAGCCGCTTGAGAACTATAAAATATAATATTAAGTTTGTAGCGGCATAAAGTGGAGTTGGTTTTTTTATGAGTAAAAAGAAAAGTGGGATTGTATAAGAGTTTATGATTTGTGACTTTTGAATGTTCTGCATCATGTCAACGTAGTAATTTTAAAAAATTTTGAGTTTTTGTGCATCAATGTGAATTTATATGAGTTTATGTGAATTAGTGTAAATTTACAGGAATTAATTATTAAAATAACTGAATCTCTCTAAATCTTTTTAAACATCTATAAATCTGACTGTAAATCTCTTAAAATTTTCATGATCTTTCTAAATCTCTGTGAATCTTTGTACAGTTTGATGAATCTTGACAATCTTTTATAAATCTCTATTACAAGATCATCAAAAATTTCAATACTTTTACCATTATTCATTGCGTACTTTAATATTATTGAATAAAATAATAACTCATACATACACAGTAGCCACTTTAATATTAAATAATCATTAACTCATAGTTGTCATTTAAATCATTCTAATTCATCAAATCTAGGGGACTTAATTTCTTCCAATTAAGATACAATTTCAATCCCCCAGACCACTTCCTTTAAACGCCCATAATGAAATGATAACGATAAAATCCACATCGCTTCTGTCAAATGTCTTTCCCCATCCCCCACCATCCGGTGTAGGGGTCATGTAAGACTCTGAGAAGGAAATTTCAGTTGTTGTTCCAAGTGACAGTGTTGGAATGTTGACAAATGGTCGTGTGAACTGTCAACTAAACATGAGATTACAAAAACAAAACACAAAATCAAATTTCCTAAATCTTAAAACCAAAAGGATTAAAATTTAAGGTTATAAGAAATACCAAATTCATAAGAATTTGGTATAAAATGATCATAACTGATTGGAATTTGATATAAAATGATCATATCTTTTCAAAAGTGATAAGAATATGATGTAAAGTGATCAAAAATCATCAAAACTGATTGAATTTGAAACAAAATGATCAAAAATCATCAAAACTGATTGGAATTTGATACAAAATGATCAAAAATGAATGAAATTTGATTCAAAGTAATCAAAAATGGTTGAAATTTGACTCAAAATGATCAAAAGTGATTAAAAGTGACCCGAAAGTCATCAAAACTGATTAATGGACAAAATTGAATGACATTTTAGTCATTTTATAATCATTTAATCATCAATTAATTAAACATTTGACTTTTACGATCAAAATTATGCTTTATATCCATAAAAAATAATTTCAAAATAATCAAACACAAATTACTTTGATTGTTTTTTGATTTTTTTTTAGTAATTAATCACTTTCGAAAGTAATTCACAGCAAAAGTAATACGAGTCAACATCAGCATTCCAACCGGAATGTGTCCGTTTTAGAATTTATTTACTTTCAAGATAAGCTTTCAATAGCAGCGTTGAGTGAGAACTCGCAGCCCAAACTCACCATATGGCTTTGGGTGTTAAAAAACAAATGACACTTTTTCGGGGGTCTTAAATTTTTTTTTATAATTTTCCAAAAAAATCGGCTTAAAATTTTATCGTGGGAACGATTATTAGGTCAACATAAAATTCCAGATGGGCTTATCATAGAAAGTTAATACAAGCTGGACTTGGGACATAATCTGGTCTTTGAATTTGAAAAAGAGGGTTCGGGTTACGTACGATACCGATTTGCAAAGATGGCTAAAAAAGAGGCAACTTGAGCTTTGGCGGTTTGTGTTTGAATCTGTCACTTCCCATCATAGCTATTTGTGCTACTGGTCATGGACGAAGGCGCGAAAAGCGAATGTGATTCTCACACCTGCCAAACGCGCAGACGCGTTGACGATGTCGGCGCTTTTCAAGTGAAGGGCATTGCTTTGGTGATGCCGACCCGTGTCGTAGGAGACGCGATGGAGCGGTTTTATCATTTGTGTGAGTCGGAGCCGCCGATCGGTGTGACAGCACGTGCTGTTCTATGGATTTCACAGGAAATCGAGTTTGAAAGATGGTTATGTAACAAAAGCGTTTTGAAGTTTCTGGAAAATTTTGAAAGCTCTTTTTGGAAGTGATTCAAAAGAAAAATTTTTTTTAAAATTATTTGTGTAACTGATTTTGTACGTTGCATCTAATTATACTTAAACATGCAAATAAATGATTTCATTTTATGTATTTTTTTATCACAAACTGCCACAATTTATTCCAAACTTTTTCATTATTTTTGAGTTTTGCTCTTTTCTCATTTTACATTAAAAGTAAAATGTTAAATAAAAACAAATAATTAAGGCATTATGAAAAAAAAAGGAAACGTGCTCTCAGAACTGCATCTTATTTGAGTTTTTGCTTGTAACATCATACTTCCATTTTTTAAATATTTTTTATTACCTAAAATCGCAATAACAGTTATGAGTGAGAAATTTGTATTTAATTCTTAAAATCATTTAAATTTGTTAATGAGAGTTTGCTTATTCAAAATATTTGTTTTTAAGTTTTTTTTGCTCAGTCTTCAGATTATACATATCTATAATTTTTTAAAGCAATTATCTACAGATTTTTAGTTATTTTCATACTGAATTTGATGTGAAATTGGAGAGAATAAAGATTATTTAATCTAAATTGACAGACGAGTCTGTAAAGTTCAGCTAAAGAGCTAAGAAAACTCAAATAAAAAAAACTCAAATACCATAATATATAAATTTAAGCCAAAAATCTTTAGTAAACCCATCAAATAATCTGCAAACTTCAACTTAAAAACCTCTAAAATATTCAAGAACTGTACTTGGTCCTCAATATATACATACATGACTCGCATTAAACTTAACTTCACTATTAAAAATATATAGCGAAACACTAACTACTGTAGTGAAATCACCTTTTGTCTTCAAATTGTATTCATTTGTCTCATTTATAGTGTTTAAACATATTGCGTGCAAGCAATTGCGGACTCAATTTTGGTATAACACCATAATATTTACTCCACTATAACATCAGCCGCAATAGTATTTACTCTCATATAATTTCAGTCACATTCCAAAAATTTACACGACTATAATATAACCCAAACAATACTTACTCCGCTATAATATAACCCCAATAAACATTTCCACCACTATAATATCACCTCAATAAATACTTGCACCGTTGTACTACCATACATTAATATGTCCTGTGTTTTAACACCATACATAATGTTATTTACTTCATGTTACTGGCACTTGAGGGCGCCATCTGCCTTGTTGCTGTTGTCGATGTCGTTGTCTATCCAATGTGACTACAATCATCACACACACAGGCCACAGCAGTCCCAAAACGGTAAAAAGACCTTGCAAAAGTGCTAATCTTGCTGTTAAAATCAATATGTCAACTGCTTCACTTTTTAGAACTAAGAAAATTGGCTACTAACTTCCAGCTGCAGCCAGGTTTTCTGGATGTCCTCAATAAAATTGCAGTTTGGACACTTTGTCCAAGAATTTATCACAGAAAAGGTAAATAATTCGCTGTATTGCATATTTAATTACACATTTCTTACACATTTCTTAATCATTTAGATGACCATCAGTGCAGTGGATGTCATGTCAATTAGTGAGCTGAATAACCTTTTTCCTGACTTAAAAGGAGGAGATTGTGCCTCGTTGAAATTTGAGTGCAAAAACTTCTTAAAACACAGGGGTAACATAAACTATCCAGTTATTTAAAAGTATTATTTTTACACTAATGTCTGCTTTTATTTTTTAATATTACAGTCGGACCCGCTTATAGCGTCTATCAAGGGACCGGGTCGAAATTGACGCTATAAGCGGTTTGACGCTACAAGCGAATCCGCTTATACCATCAGTGACGCCCGGACCGCACCAAACGTGATGCTATAAGCGGGTTGACGCTATAGCCGAGGTCGCTACTGGAGGGTCCGACTGTAGATGAAGTTTGTGACTTAGAGCACTTGAAACAGATGTTTATAATGGGGCAACAACAACAGATGTAGCTCAGTTATTTGGAATCTCCACAAGAACAGTGACAAGAATAAGAAAGGTTCAAAATCTCAGGTTAAAGGATTTACACTCTCAAATTACGGGTATATTACCTTCTAGCAGCACTTTCAAGCCTTATTATCTCTGCAATGTCATCTTCAGATATGATCGAGATATCATTGATCTTTAAAGATTTTTTTCACAAATTGTGCCAAACCTATTAATCTATAATATGGTATCTATAATTTTTTTTGTGACAGATTCTCAATTAGAAGGAATGGTTACTGAAGTGGCATGTTTGTGTCCAAAATGAGGTGAAAAAATGCTGCATGCCTATTTATTTCAACGGGATCACGTCAAAAAATACAAAGTTGTATGCAAAAGGTTGACCCGATTGGGATAGATGAACGAAGAAGAAATGTTTTGAGAAGACGGCAGTATCATGTGCAAGCATTAAATGCTTTATGGCACATTGATGGAAATGAGAAGTTGAAAAGGTACTGCATTTTGATATTTTTAATGTTTTACTGATATATTTCTGATTTTTTTTTATAGTTGGGGGTTTTATGTACATGGTTGTACTGATGGTTTCAGTAGATTAATAATGTATTTCTGAGAATACAGAGAATTGCAAAAGCATATTTATGCTTTTACATCCCGAGAGAGGTCCTGACTCCTGACAGAGGTGCTGTAATTGTAGGCAGAAGTGTACACAATCAAAGAATTGAGAGACTGGAGAGATTTCAATGAGAGTTGTATTCTCATTTTTTTGATGCTATTTCTGGATTTGGAGGAAAAAGTGGTTTTAGATTCAAATAATGAGATCGATTTGTTTTGCCTACAATCACTTACAGACAATCAATTGAAAATCATTGAAACTCTTGACAAGACCTGGAGCCACCACAAAATGAGAACAGAAAATAATTTGTCACCTTTACAGCTTTGGCAGACGGGTAATCGGCTTACAACTTCATTGATTGGTAAATCTCTTTGTATAGGCCTGAAGTATAATTTTGATCTGGGTATAACTGCTGAGATAACTTTAGGTGTGTATCCATCTCTCGGATGCGATAACACCTGCAATTTTCGTGCATTGGTAAAAGCATATAATATTTCAAATCCACCCGAGTCACGTAACATTGGAAATAATGCAAAAATGGATTCCTGGAATTGCTCAGCATCAATGTCAAAAATCACACTTAACATCTTCTCTCCCAACCCATGATTTAGCAATTCAATGTTTTCACTTTGATCAGGTCATCCGGTGACGAGATAACGAGTGTGTTATGCACGAAATAAACATTTAATCAACGTAATCTACGTAATATCTATCAAAATTATTTTTGTCCAAATTTAAACATGCAGGGCTTACATGTAAATATTGATTTTAATTAAATCTTATTCTGAAAAAAAAATTAAAGTTTAGAATTTAATGTTAATTTAATTATAACTAATACTAACTTGGGTACAACTAGCCAGATAAATCACAGATCTTTTAAACATTTTCACTGAAGTAAAAGTCTTAAGCCTTTTTGCAGTACTAGGGGTGTTCCTTGAAAAATTGAAGATCTTGTTCCTTTTCTGGATGGCCCTGTTTCTTAAATCTGAAAATTAATAATTTTATGTTGAAGTGAAAATTAAGTGAAATTTACCTACTAAGTTGTTGTCTGCTGTAGGTGATTTTCCTGAAATGTAAAATATTATTAATATGTGAGTGGATTTGTGTATGCAAGTATAATTACCACAGTTTTCATCCTTGTGTATTAAGTTTTTGAATTCAAATTTCAACAAGGCACAGTCTCCTCCTTTTAAGTCAGGAAAAAGGTTATTCACCTCACTAATTGACATGACATCCACTGCACTGATGGTTGATGGTCATCTAAATGATTAAGAAATGTGTATGAAATATGTAATTAAATATGCAATATAGCGAATTATTTACCTTTTATGTTATAAATTCTTGGGCAAAGTGTCCCAACTCCAATTTATTGAGGATATCCAGAAAACCTGGCTGCAGCTGGAAGTTAGTAGCCATTTTTCTTAGTTCTAAAAAGTGAAGCAGTTGACATATTGCTTTAATAGCAAGATTAGCACTTTTGCAAGTTCTTTTTACCGTTTTGGGACTGCTGTGGCCTGTGTGTGTGATGATTGTAGTCACATTGGATAGACAACGACATCGACAACAGCAACAAGAAAGATGGCGTCCTCAAGTGCCAGTAACATGAAGTAAATAACATTATGTATGGTGTTAAAACGGAGGACATATTAATGTATGGTAGTATAGTGGTGCAAATGTTTATTGGGGTTATATTATAGCGGTGTAAGTATTGTTTGGGTTATATTATAGTGGTGTAGATTTTTGGAATGTGACTGAAATTATATGAGAGTAAATACTATTGCGGCTGATGTTATAGTGGAGTGAATATTATGGTGTTACCAAGAATTGATAACTAGGAGAATATATGCCATGATTAATATATGCCATATATTATATGGCATAGTAATTCCCACCGTTCCAGGACCAGTCGTGCCCTGGTGGGAATTATGGCTGAATATTAATTCCCACCGTGGCTGGTTGGGAATTAGCACCACCCTTATTTCTAAGCCGGTGAACCGCTTGCATCCGTGACTGGTACGTCTCGATCCCATGTCGATGCCGAAGCATCGGCGAGCCAGAACTAAAGATCCCTTGCGGCTTGCTTTTCGTCTCAACCTGCAGTGTCCCCACTTGCATCCCGTCGGTATCGTTGCATGCCGTTATGCCTCATTGAGAGTCGGCATGCGGAGAACGAACATGTTGCAGGCATCAGCACCGGAAGAGTTCTCTTCGCAAGGTTGTCGTGACTCTGCTTTTTATCCCTCAAATGTAAGGGTTACACTCAATTTGCAGCGGGTTTTTGGCCAAGGGGTTTGGCCAGAAAGAATGGAGACAAGGTTTAAAGCAAAATGCACAATCGTTTATTCAATTGGACAGAAAGAAATAGTAAAAGGGTGATATTTGATGCTAAGTCAAATATCTTACAGTTAGATTAATATTCACCAGATTAGTTGTTTTTGTGTTGTTTCTGAGGTCTCCTGGACGTTGTCTAGGGGTATTATGCTTGCTTGTTGTTTCCCAATCGGTGGCGAGAGGCTTGGGGCTCGGTCGTCACAATCGCACTGCGCGGAGCAACTTAGGTGCTGTTGCGAGGCGTCCACACACGGCCGACGAGACAAATTTCAAGTCTTAGGTGTTGTGGCAAAGGATCTATCCTCACCCAAATGTGGGGTGAGGCCAGATAGAGAAAATGTCCCTCTGCACGCAATTGGCGTGCAGCAAGACTCGAAAGAGGGGTCCCTCTGTGCAACTCAGTGTACAGCAAGACAAAGGTCGTGGACTTAGAAGAAAAAGGGAGTAACTCAACCTGATGTGTTCCAAATCCAAGACTAGTAGTTCCAAAGTAATATTCCGTGCTGGGGCAAGTTATGCACTTGCTTATATACCCCAGTAGTAGATACAGGGGACCAACTTGGTTACTATTGGTCACTTCTCTTGGCGAGAAGTGATTTTGGTCACTCTTTGCTTTTCTCTGATAACGGGATTGAACGGTCCTGCTATCCCTTTGGGCAGGAGCTTGCTAAAAGCTGGAGTCACCCACCACCTGGCTAATCCCTAAATTGCCCTGATTCACTATGCATGAATCATGTGAACAATGCAGGGAAGTCGCGTTTTTGCCCCAAACGTTTAAATTACACTCTGCGTGTAAGTTAAACAACTAAAATAGATGAATGAAGCGATACGCTTCATCCTTATATTGTTTTATGCATTCTGCATGCATAAAACACAAAAATAGCAAGCAATAACCCTAAACACTGAAATTACACAAAGTGTAATTACCAACCTTGAATGAAGACAAGCGCTTCATTTCTATACGTTTTAGACACTCAGCGTGTCTAAAACACAAATAAACACTGCACAATACACGCAAAGTGTATTGTACACAATAAGATACAATAAGAAGACAATAACATATCACAATTTCCCAATGAAATATAACACAAATAAAATGTGTTATGAAGAAACCCACCAAAAATACAATACAATTTACTATACACACAAAGTGTATTGCAGCCAAGAGGAATTACAATAAAATATAACTAACAAATTTTATTAAATCAGTTCGAGACGGGCCGGTCCGAATTTACTAAAAATTCGGCACCACAAGGTGCCCTCAGCCTAACCACGTCATCTCACATTGGCCACCCAGTTCCGGGTGCCACTAAGTGACCAATCATATACCTGCACGACAGACAGTGCCGTCGGTGGTCACCGGCAGTCACAAGTGTCCAGAATGGCTTTGCTTGTATACCCCCAGAATCCAGTAGCATTGCCCTCTTCTGGCCACAAGATCTTACAATGACACTGAGTACGCAACATTAAAAAGTGCGCAGGAATTTCCAATTTTGGCGTTCAAGGAAAAATCATCTGCATGTGATATAAAAATTAATAATCTTTTGATTCACAATAATATTATTGTGTTGAGATGTTTTTCATGTTATCTACCCTGTCATTAATGTAAGTTAAGATGAATAAAATTCAAAAAGACTATTTTCATTTGAAATTATAAAGGTAACTTCAATATTAATTTGAAATAGTCAAATTTTAGTCGAAATAGCAAAGAAAACTTCAATTTTTATTCGAAATAGTAGGGAAAATTTTAATTTCCACACATAAAATTCTAGAAAACTGCAATGTTTATTCAAAATAATCAAGAAAACATTGTTTTTCATTCGACATATTCAACAAAACTTCAATTTTCAAGCAGAAAGATCAATAAAAATTCCAATTTTTATGAGTAAAATCCAATAAAATAACAATTTTCATAAAATTTCAATTCTATTTCATCAAATGAGTGAAGAAAAAATTCAATTTTAATGTTTTCTTAACTTTTTTGAGAAGCAATTAGACTATTTGAGTAATTCAACCCGAAATAAAAGATTTCTTCGCTATTTCGTTTGACATTTGACTCTTTTGAGTGAAAATTGAAGCTCGCATGGCTTTATTTATCTGAAAATAAATCTAAATAAATTTATTTTATTTAAATTTCAGATTCAGATTTTGAAGCGAACGGGCAACTATACGTCACGTGACGTATATATCACGTGATGCACTTCCCAAGATTCAATTCGCTTCTTTTTCTTCCGGCATTTTCCACTCGCTCGGAAACGGTCGTCATTTTGTCTTCTAATTTCTTCGTTTTGTCATATTTTCGTGGATTTTATTTGGAAATCAACTTAAAACGGTGAAATAATTACTCCGCACCATTGATTGACTTCATTTAAAAACTTTTATCGGTGAAATTCGATTTTAGGAATGAAAAAATGGCGCCGAGCGTTCTTTTCGTTGTTCATCTCGTTAATTCGGTTATTTTTTCGATATTGTGTGTTAACCGTGATTATTTCCTGATTCTTCGTGATTTTCTGTACCAGAAGTGAGTTTTGGTTAAATTTCTGGTTTTATTTTAATTCAATTTTATTGCTAAAAAATGGTTCACGTAAGACCTCGTATAATTCTTTCTTGATGTAAATATGAGGCTGTGAGTTATAATGAGAAAAATCAAACTAAGTTTGTAGAATTGGACCTAATTTGTTGGTGTTTGTCGGCATTTTAGACGTCAGTGTTTTGGTTGTGAAGTTTTACGGTCTTTGGACATTATAAATGACTTTGCTGAGTTTGCACTTTTTAGCTTCCTTAAGCTTTGATTTTTTTGGTCGTATTGAGGCTGGTTTCCACTGGTGTTTCCACTACATGCATGCATTCGAATGCATGTAGAATGTATGCGTGTAGAAACGC
>JAQIXT010002580.1:0-10439 GCA_034700445.1 Stenotaenia linearis | reverse complement strand
GTTTAGTTTATATTTATAATTGAGATTCGAATAAAATTGCCTACTTGATTGATTTTTTTTTTATTTTGATTTTTTTAAAAAATTTATTTGTTTTGATTTTTTTATTTTAATTTTTTTTGATTTTGATTTTTTTGATTGCCTATTTGATTTTTTTTAAAATTTTTTTTATTTCTTTTTGAATTTTTTAAAAAATATTTTTTTTCCCGATTTTTCCCGGGATTCCCGGGATAGCATAAACCCTCGGGAAACCCAACCCCTATGTATATCGATAGAATGAAACTTCTCAATCTTTGAGGACCCGAAACGTGAAATTTGCAACTTTAACTAACTGGCTGGCCTTGAAATTCATCAACAGATGGCACCATCAGATGGACCGGGACCCGCCCTCAATGAAAACATTATTCGCTCTCATTGTAGGCTCAGTCTCGTGAAGCGGCTCACGACTGTTTGTCTCAACCACATCTTGCGGTTACACGTCTTTGTTTCAAATGTAAGTCAGTAGCATAATGGCTGATTTAATATATGATTACTTGAAAAGCTCAAGGTCATTTCCAACGCTAGAGCAGTTAGCGCTTGACCAAGCGGCCATCATGCTTTGGAAAAACAACATGCCTGATGAATCCAAAATTCCTCCTTCTGCAAACAGTAAAGCTATTCGACAGTTATGGATTCAACAAGAAAACTTGACTCTAAACAATGCAAAAAGCTTAATCATTCCATTTACACTACACCAGAAATTGGAATTCACAGTAGTGAAGATAGGAAATGAGATAAAATTCTTCAAGCAACACTTGAAGAAGATCACAGTGACTGAATTTCCAAATGAATTTATTTGGACACCGAATGGAGAAATAGACGAACAGAAAACGGTTCAATTTCTTTTAAACAACAGAATCATCAAAAGCGACTCGAACCGTTGGAAGTTATCGTGCGCTTACTGCGAAGAGGAGGAAATGGCCAGATTGTGGCAGGAACCAACAAGAACGTGGGAAGAAGGTAAACTTTGCAGCCTTTACTCACAACAGTTATACAACTATTGGAAATCTTTTTTCACCCGAGTGGCTTTCGACATCGATGACTTTGAAGTGGTCTTTCGCAGCATGCTGAATCTGGAGTCATCGGTGGCCATGGAATACTTTTTCAACAAAATGGGACCAGAAGCAAAGAACAGAGTGATGCAAAACTGGTGGCAAAATCTCAACTTTGGTACAAACAAGAATGTGTGGTACTTCTTTTGGAAGCACTCAACCCAAGAACAACTAGTGACTGCATTGGAACAAAAGATATACAAAATCTTGTCGATTTTTGTGCTTTCAGCTCGGTCTTTGATGGAATTTTTCATGTTGGAGCAGTTTATTGGTTTTACCACTGATGAGCAACGCACTGAGGTTTTTCTTTGTTTCATCAAACTGCTGAATCTACAAAAATCATTTTACAGGGATATGTTGCTCAAAGTGTGGTTTTCTGGTTCTTCTGATTGGAGATCAGCAATATTGGACAATTATTCTAGATCTATAATCTGTAATGTGGATGATACCAATCTCAATGTTTTGGGAATGTTGATGAAAGATGCTCAGAATGAAGAGAAAATGAAATTTCTGCGCAATGGCATACATGAAGTCTTTGTCGAAGTCTCGCGTATAGGGAGACAGTCAGCGTGGGATGATTTTTTGAAGGATTTCTTGCAATCTGAGGACTTAATAAATGATTACAAGCTGGAATTAGCTGAGATTGGGATGCAAAATATCACCAGTTTAATTAATAATTACAAATATAAAATGTTTTTTCAGTTTTGTAATTTACCGATATGTGAACTTGATCGTTTGAAAACTGAATTTTGTTGTTATTCATATTTGGAGAGAAGTTTTTCGAGATTACATAACTCTGCTAAAAAACTTATTTGTTCTTCATCCAAACAATTGGATGATTTCTTGATTTGGTGTCCAATGTCTGCTGACTACAGGGAGTGTTTGAAGCAATCTTTTTCTGAAATGACTAGACATTAATAGACGTTGTATAACTCATTTTGTTATAAGTTATTAGTCATGTGAAAATCAATAAACTCACTTTGTTATCAGTTATCAGTAATGTGAAACACATATGTTTTGAATAAATGTTCCTAATTTATCTAATTTACAAAAGCTATTTAAAGTGTGGTTTTAATACTGTAAATGTAACAAATTCAGTTGTTAGAGACTTGGGGCGGATTTACAATCACGAGTGCAAGATAACAAATAAGAAATACAATAACCGATAGGTAGCACGATAACAAGGAATCAAAGTGCGGTTAATTTACTGCGTCGCATTAAATCTCAGTCACAAATTTAGAAATTCTGCTAGGCTAAACTACATCATTATTTCAAATATGGAAGTCGATAGTGGAATGATTGATTCAATGTACAATCACATTAAACAATGTATGGAAAGCTCAGTTCCAACATTGGAGCAGTTCGCACTTCACCAAGTGGCCACATCACTTTGGAAAAACAACCTGCCTGATGAATACAAAACCTCCCGAAATGGATTCGAGGAGGAACACTTATGGAATCAATGTGAAAACTCAGCTGTGAACTGTGCAAGAAGCCTCATTATTCCATTGTCACTGCATCAGAAGTTGGAATATGCAGTAATGAAGAGAGGAAATGAAATAAAATCCTTCGTGCAACGTATGGAAAAAATTCATAGCCATATCGAAATTCCTAATGATTTTATTTGGACACTAAATGGAGAAATCGATGAAAAGAAAACAGTTCGATTTATTTTAAACAACAGAATCGGCAAAGAATGGAGTCGCTTAAGGTTAGCGTGCACTTACTGCGAAGAGGAGGAAATAGTCAGACTATCGAAGGTAGAGGCAGCTGACCATTATTTAGCCGAATACTGGAGATCTTTTATCACAGGATCGACATTTGATGGTTTTGAATCAATGTTTTGGCACAGTCATTGGAATTCATCGGTGGCCATGGAATACTTTTGGAACAAAATGGGACCAGGAGCACAGAACAAAATGATGGAAAACTGGTGGGAACGATACAATCTTGGCAAAAGCAGGGATGTGTTCTTCTTCTTTTTGACGCGCTCAACCCGACAACAACTAGCGACTGCGTTCAAAATCTTGCCGATGATTATACGTTTTGCTCGGACGTGGACTGAATTTTCTACGTCGAAGCAGTTGATTGGTTTAATTCGCACTGATGAGCAACTTACTGAACTATTTCTTTCGTTTACTGAATGTCTCAATCTACAAAGAACATTTTACAAGGATATGTTGCTCGATGTCTGGTATCGTGGTTCCTGTGATTGGAGAGCAGCCATGCTGCAAAATCCCGCACAATCACTATTTTGTCTGAGCGATACGAATTTATTTGTTTTAGAATTGCTGCTCAAAGATGAAGAGAAAATTAATTTTCTGCGCAGAGCTATGAGTGAGATCCTTGAGAGAGTTTCGTATTTAGAGAGGCAACCGGCGTGGAATGATTTCCTGAGGGATTTCTTGCAATGTGAGGACTCAGTAAGAGGTTTTAAGCGGGATTTAACTGTGCACGGAATGCGAAAACTCATCCGTTTGTTTCATATTCGTAAATACAAAGTGTTTTTTGAGTTTTGTGATTTATCGGAAGGTGAACTAGAGGATTTGAAAATGAAGTTTTGTTGTTATTTGAAATTGAAAAGTAATTTTCCACTGTTGTGTGGTCTTTATATATATGTTAAGGAAGGAGAATTGGAGCACTTCTTGATTTGGTGTTCAATGAATACTGATCAGAGGGAAAGCTTGATGAAACCTGTTTTTCGTTTGGGTTATCGGTACTGTAGTCAGCAAAACTTGGATTTTGGCGATTAGAGGATGCCCTTAAATTTAGGACATCGATTATAGGATGCGGCAAAATTTCCTAAAATGAAATAAAGGATGTCCTTGAATATAGGATGTATCGGAAGAAATCTTTGCACGGCAAGCTGAGGATCAGGTTGATTTGATGTGGAATTTGAATCCTCAACTTTATTCATTTATTATCAATTATATAATAAGAAGCATATGTTTTATTTTAATGTCAATAAACTTGTGTAAATTTATTCTAAACACTTAATAACTGTAAATGTATACAATAATTTGTAATGATAATTAAATCAGTTTTTGGGTTTAAAGAAAAAAAAATTAATATGTGTTTATGTTTTTATTGACCCATGAGTCAAATGATCTACTGCTCGGAGTTATATATCGATAGGGTGGAATTTGAAACATTATCTGGCTGGCTGGCCTTGAAATTCATCAACAGATGGCACCACCAGATGGACTGGGATCGCCCTTAATGAAAACATTATTTGCTCTCATTGAAGGCTCAGTCTCGTGAAGCACCTTACGACTGTTTGTCTCAACCACATCTTGCGGTTACACTTCTTTATTTCAGATATAAGTCAGTAGCAAAATGGCTGATTTAATCACTTGAAAAGCTCAAGGCCATTTCCAACGCTAGAGCAGTTAGCGCTTGACCAAGCGGCAATGAGACAAAATTAAGCAAAATTTTTTTAATATAATAAATCCAATTTAAAGAAACAATAATCACGCTAAATAAAGATTTATTATTCTTTTGTAACAATAAATGAGGTTTAATCATACTCAAAAAATTAATTAATTCAAATCATTGAAAACAATAACTTTAAAATTTATAATTATTGGCGAATTATTAGCTCGGTTCATATGCTGGTTTGTTTGTTTTGTGTGAACCAGTGACGTCATATGCTCTCCAGTGCCACCGCTACAGTCAGCTGACAAGCTCACTTCGCCTAACCTTATATTCTATCAACCTTGATTCAGAACAGTGCACTTTTCCCTTCAAGGTTATTGCGTCATAGGATTAAAATGCAATAGTAGATGGCTCCATGAGACTGAACAGGGTAACGCCCTACGAAAACATCACTTTCAATCTGTCTAGATTCATTTACGGTAACTGTAACAAAACTGTTATTTATTTAACAATAACAGTGAGTGGTTCAATGGCTGATTTACTATACGATCACTTGAAAAGTTGTTTGCAAAACTTTACGTCATTCCCAACCTTACAGCAGTTGGCACTGGACCAAATCGCCATTGTGCTATGGAGAACCAACAAGTCCAAAATTACTCCTTCAAATAATATTGCAGCAATTCGACAACAATACGAACAAAGTGAAAACTCAATAGTTAACAATATTGAAAGTTTACACATTCCACTGAAGCTGCAACAGAAATTGGAATACTCAATAGTGAAGATAGGAAATGAAATGACTCTCTTCTTGCAACACTTGAAAGAGATTTCTGTGACGGAATTTCCAGAGGACTTCATCTGGACACCGAACGGAGAAATCGACGAACGGAAAACTGTTCGCATTCTTTTAAACAATGGAATCATAAAAGAAGACAAAAACCGCTGCAAGTTAGCTTGCGCATACTGCGAAGAGGAGGTAATGCGGCGACTGTGGAAGGAATCAAATATAAGAGAAGTGTGGACAAGTCGCCGCTTTCCAAGACTTTATTCAATGCACCTGTACATCTACTGGAAACTACTAGCAACCGATGCTGGTTTTGATAAATTCGACTTCGAAGTGGCTTTTCGCAGTGCGCTGGCTACGAACTCTTCGGTAGCCGTAGAATACTTTTGGTCCAAAATGGAGCCGGCAGAAAAGACAAGAGTGATGGAAAGTTGGTGGCAACAAATTAGTGACAGTGCCAGCAAGTCTATATGGTATTTCTTTTTGACCAAGTCAACAAGAGAAGAGTTAGCAACGGCATTGGATCGAAAGAGCTTAAAAATCTTGTCGACCGTTGTGCTTTCGGCTCGGACTTTGACCGGATTTTCTATCTCAAAACAATTGTTTGGTTTTATTGATGATGAAGAACTTGTGGATTTAATTCTTGCTTTGATGAAAAGACTAAATCTTAAAAGAACTTTTTATAAGGATTTGTTGGTGGAAATCTGGTTTTCTGGTTCTTCTGATTGGAGATCAGCAATGCTGGGAAAACATTCAGGATCTATAATCAGTAATGTGAATGATACAGATTTGAATATTTTGGTGATATTGCTCAAAGATGCTCAGAAAGAAGAAAAGATGAGATTTCTGTGCAATGCAATGCGGGAAGTCTTCGGCAGAGTCTTGCGTTTGGATGGTAAAGTGGTGTGGAATGATTTTCTGAAGGATTTACTTCAATGTGAGGTTTCGGTGATGGTTTTTAAGAAGGAATTAGCTAAATATGGGATGAAAAAACTCATCAGTTTGATTGCTGATTATAAATACAAAGAATTTTTTGAATTTTGTAATTTACCGGAACACGAACTATTATATTTGAAAACTGTTTATTGTCGGTATTCTTTCTTGGAAAGAGATTTGTCGCAATTACCTCGGTGGTTACTCCTGCACAGTTTGGAAGAAAAGGAATTCAGTGATTTCTGTATTTGGTGTTCTTTGTCTACTGACAGCAGGAAAAGTTTGAAGAAATCATTTTATTATTTGATAAAGAAGTAGGTGTGATAATGTAATTATATTTATCTCATTTAATCTCAAATGATGACATCAGAAATATAAATAAAAGAAATTTTAATACAATATTTATATAAAAATGATAAGTGGCATTACAAAAAATTTGACTTAATTTCTCGTTAATTGCAAAACTTCTTCAATTCCGTCAGTTCAAAGTCGGGTAATTCGCAGAAAATCTTAGAACTTACCGGCAAGAAACGTCCAAAACTCGTATAAATCCCAAATTGAATGCTGCTCCAAATTTATTTCCGTACAATCCAAGCGTGTCAATTACAGAGCACTGTACTATTTCTTTTCCATTAGCTAAGAGAATGTTAGTTATCTGGGTGCCCCTTGATCCAATGCTGAAACATGATTTGTGTGTGGTTCATCGTGCCAGTGATATTTCCCTTTAATTGTGCCTTTATATTCATCTGATTCAACAGGCCTGTGATTCATTTGGTTTCTGCGTGCATTTATATGGTTACTTCTGGTGCAAATAAGTGCATTTTGGGTCTAGTTATCTAGTTTGTTAACTAGGGTTAACTTCTCGGTGCCTTGGCGTGCACCCAACCTGTTTATATTTATTTTTGGTATTTGCGTATCGGAATGTGCGCGTCCGGCCTCCCTCGCTGGTCGAGCGCGTAGTTTAAGCATTCTGGGACCCACCTCTCTCTGTTCGTATTGCGTCCGCGCATTCACGCCAACACGGAACGTGATAATTTTTTGACTGAACAATGTTAATTCATTGACTTTTGAATATTTGAAGTTTATTGTGTTGGATATGACGTTGTCGCAATTTGTATTCGTACTTAAATAAATACAACTTTATTTTATATGAACAAACAAACAGTGAATTTATTCTTTAAATTACACGCAGAACACTAAAAATTAAATATTATTAAGTTAGACATTGTAAGTAATTAAAAATAAGACTAGACAAATGACCGTTAAAAATTAAACAAAGGAATTAACTACTAATTCCAAATAAGGAAATAAAACTACACGTCGGAGGTGGCTTGCCTCAGGTGCTGGCACATAATGGCATCACATTCCACTCTATGTATTTCTTATCCCCAACCGGTGGTCACGCCGCCCTCAGTGTGCGTTGATGTGAGACGAAGTCGGGCTTATTCTTCAGCACCCCAACCAACCATTTGTTGCAAACTCCTACCCTTATCATAGGTTTTACTTAGATCCTCAAGGAATTTCTTCGACGCCTTGAGGTTTGGGATGTCCACCTCCAACCGTGGATACAAGGGTGACACCGGGGACGCGAGTGGGAGCATCCTTTGGGGGGGGTGGTCTCCATAGACGATTTGCTTTGTGGTGAAGGAGTGGGAGGAATACTTCCAACCAGCGGTTCGCTGACAGCCACGTAATATGGAGCCGCACTGCCTCGGCCCACCGATGCCAGATGCTGGATTTCATTTGCCATCAAATTTCCTGCTTGCTGGGAGGTAATAACAAATTGGCTAGGTGCCAATAAAGTGGCAGGGATTCCTGGGGAGAATGCAACGGACGATGGTATAGAAGGTGTAGCTTGTAAATAAGACCGTGCCGAATTATACAAATATTCCATATTCCTACTATCTTGAATTCGCTGTTCCAATGTGAGTCGGAACTCGAATGCTGCCCTAGCCCTATGCCATCCAGCTACTGCTTGTGGAGCCTTTTTAAATGTGCTCACCGCCATCACACTTTGCATCAATCCCATGATCTGCGTCTTCCACAACATTCTCAGATTGGGATCCGTTTTATCGGGCGCCTCCATGAATTCTCCGCTCAATCTCTTTAAATGCTGTACGGCAGCCATGACCATACGAAGTTGTACTTCGTCTAATTCTGCCGCAATTTTGAGGCATTCTTCTAACGTCCACGAAGACGGCTTGTCATTGTCCACCTTAAATACTGCCGTCTTGGGTTTTTCATCCCAATTTTCTTTCTTTTTAAGAATTCCGGTTGGAGCGTTAGGTGCAATACGTCTTTCCTCCTTTATTTCCGGTTTTCATTTGAATACTGAACAACTTGGTGGAGGTGAATTACGCCTCGATGGTTGTCGTGATTGTGGTGAGTTTTGCCTGGATGATTGATGTGACTGTGGCAAATGTTGTCGTGAACGCGACTGACTTCGACGCGACCTCGAGTAACTCCTGTGATGACGAGAATCACCATGTTGGTCACAAGAGGGACATAGAAGCGATCTCGAATCCTCTCGTCGTCCTCTGGATGGACTTTGTCTTGAGCGGCTGTAGCTACGCTCTGGCGAGTATTCTCGCTGTCGATAAGGAGTTGAACTTCGACTTTTTTCTCTTGTTTGTCGTGAAAGGCTTCTCGCCTTATTATCTCAGCATGGAGAAAACGCTTTTCCTCTTTCTCTCGCTGCCATGGGTGTGTACGTGGCAGATGCCCTCTGCTTTGGTCTCGCGCCACCGTAAGCCAAACGGTTGGACATGGTCACACTCAGTTGTCCTGATGCATATGTGGCCGAGCATTGTCCGGCTGGGTACTGCATTGATTGGTTAGACGAGTGCGTCTTTGGCTGATACCCATATTTGATCTTGTTGGCTTGACCGTCAGGGTTGGCAAGTAACACGATAGGTTTTATTCCCTTTGGTTTGGTCAATCCCGAAAAAGGGTCACGATCCGGCAGTCCCAATGTTGTGTACAGCGTTTTGGGCATTCTTGTCCCCAGAGGCGGTGGAATGATGCAGTGTCCACCTTTTCTGCCGAATCCCATCATTCGTAGTTGATGGCTTGAGTGACTATGACAGAAGTGCCATTTTCTCTGGCGTCCCAGAATGCCTTGGTATCACGTCCCATCGTGGACTGTAGGTATGCCAACCATTTCCTCCATATCGCAGCCCACTCTTCAGGCTTTTTTACCCATAAATCGAAATACAATTCCTCATAATGATTTGGTGGGTATTGTTCCTTCAGCATCTCGTTCCAGAGGGGCGCTGGAGTGTCCACTTCACATGGAACTTTGTCGTGCCACGGAAGCGTGTCAAAATGTGGCAGCGATTCCATTGTCCAATTGGTGCCCCATCTGAGCATCATGCTTCGTGAACGCATTTTCCTTAATTTCCGTGGTCCTGCATCTTCGCCAAAAGGTTTTCGTACCACTGGTGGAATTTCTGCTTTCCATACTCCGCATGACATAATCCCCTCGGGGTCTTCTAGTTTATCCCATGTTTCTGGGATTCTGTCCCAAATTCCGATAACGTTCTGTAAATTAATAAAATTACTTTAAGTCAGATTTCAACGTTTTTTGTTAAATTAAATTTTGAATTCGAGCATCATAAGAAGCAACTCGAAAGAAAGTTTGGAAACGACGAGGTATGTCAAAATTGAAAACAATTAATTAGCACGAAGCGGACATTTTCTTGTATGAAAGTTCACTTTATTTACGATTAACAACCACGGCGATACTAAATCTCATGTTGTTAAAACACGAAAATGTGTTAAAATACGTTTAAAAATTACTTTCTTGAATCGAGAATATTATAATCAGCGGGGTGTGACGTCACACGTAAATTAACGGACACCACCTCGTAACAGAATTCAAAATCATTAGGATTTAGATTCAAAATTTAATTTAATGAAAAACATTGAAATCTGACTTAAAGTAATTTTATTAATTTACAGAACATTATCGGAATTTGGGACAGAATCCCAGAAACATGGGATAAACTAGAAGACCCTGAGGGGATTATGTCATGCGGAGTATGGAAAGCGGAAATTCCACCAGTGGTACGAAAACTTTTTGGCGAAGATGCAGGACCACGGAAATTAAGGAAAATGCTGTCACGAAGCATGATGCTCAGATGGGGCACCAATTGGACAATGGGAGAATCGCTGCCACATTTCGACACGCTTCCGTGGCACGACAAAGTTCCATGTGAAGTGGACACTCCAGCGCCCCTCTGGAACGAGATGCTGAAGGA
>JAQIXT010002579.1:0-10445 GCA_034700445.1 Stenotaenia linearis | reverse complement strand
CGTCCTGCAGCTAGCAACAGCATTGAGAACCCGACTGAAAACAGTTTGGGAGAGGACGGATCTTTGCACATCTTATATGTTGGACGTAGCGAACAAAATCCAGCTAAAAGTCAGCACCGTATGACATGAAACTTGCAACTTCTAACATGTTGCTAAAAGTTTCACGTTTCCCGGGCAACGAATAGACAGGACCAGCTAAATCTCTCTATTGTAATATTGAAGCGTATCACTTCAATACTTTATTTAATTGTTATAAATTACACGCTACGTGTAATTAAACAATTAATGGCAAAACGTGACTTCCCTGCATTGCTCGCTCGATTCACGTGTCGTGAATCAGAGCAATTAAAGGGATTAGCCAGGTGTTCGGTGAGTTTTTAGCAAGCTTTTAGCAAGCTCCTCCCCAAAACCAAAGGGATAGCTGGGATTGCACCAATCCCACTATCAGAGGAAAACAGAAAGATACCACTCACTTCTCTTACTAGTGAACAAGTGTCCTCCCCAGTATCCAGTACCTAGGTATATAAGCAAGTGCAATATTTCCCCGCACACGGAATATTACTTTTGGAATTGTTAGTCTCAGGTTTAGAAATATTAGGTTGAGGTACTCCCTTCTTTCTAGGCCTTAGACCCTTGTCTTGGTGTACACCAGTTGTGTACAGAGGGACCCCTCTTTCGAGTCTTGCTGCACGCCCATTGTGTGCAGAGGGACATCTTCTCTGTCTAGCCTCACACCACATTTGGGTGAGGATAGACCCTTTGTCACACACTCAAGACTGAGATTACTCGTCGGTCGTGTGTGGACACCGAAACAGCACCTAAGCCGCCCCGCGCCGTGCACTCGTGACGCCCGAGCCCTTCGAGCCTCTCGCCATCGAGTGGGTAACCAACCAAGCAAACCTACAACCCCCTAGACAACCTGCCAAGGGAGAAACCAACAACAAACAACGAAAAACAACTAATTGGTGAATATAAGAACAACTATTTGTGCTCAGAATTCTAACGCTACTTTAGAATTCAACCTGTAAACTCTATTATCGTTTGGGTGTAAAAACCTGAATAAAATACTGTTACTTTCATTTGAACCTTCTTGTGTTTTTATTCTTTGGCCACCGCTGGCCACCTTCTAATAAGTGCAAATTTCAGTGTGTTTAGCGCATGCCTTGAGGGTTAAAACTACGAGTCATGACAAGAATATATCAATAGACCAAGACTAGTAATTTCAAAAGTAACAAATTGGACGGGACAAATGTTGCACTTGTCTTTTATACCCTTTAGTAGGATAGTGGGACACAAACTGCCACTGATTGGTCATTTCTCTTAACCAGAAGTGAATCCTTTCTTTACTCATCCGTGTACCAGGATTGGTGCAATCCTTGGTACCCACATGGATGTATTAAGGGGAGGAGCTTGCCAAAAGCTTGAGACAAGACAAGACATTTAAGTCCTGACTCACTACTTTTTAGTTAAGAGATTTAGACCTCAAGTGTATCATTTGACACAAACAAATGAGTGTCTAATTAATAAGATTTGGCACGGCAGAATCCACTAATAACTCAAAACTAACAAGAATTTTTTTATTCAAACTGTTTAATGCAACATACGTACATAACAATTCAACGCAACTTACACAAAAAAAATGAGTACATCATAAAAACCCACACAAAGTAGATGAATCAAACAAACAAATGAAAAATCACAAAACTAATAAAACACTCCAGCACTCTGAGTGGCCGGCGCCAATTCAGCCAACTGTCGATTCGGCGACCCCTCTTTTTCGACCATTTCGTAATTCACGTGACAAATCGGGTCCAACCCTTTGACATCTTGCTCCTCTTGCTCTTCCGCCAAAATCTGCATCGTGCTTGACAGAATTTGACCAAAGTTCTTCCCGGTCGTGCCTGGTTCCAGTCCGTCGGTGCTCCCACCATCTTCGTTGATCGTGAACGTGAGATTTGCGATATCGTCGTTGGATTTCATCTGACTTGATGATTGCTTGAAGTTTCCTTGGTAGGGCATTGGGGTTTGGTATGGAGAGGGGTAAGGGAATGTTGGGTAAGCGAGTTCTTGCATTGGGACGTAGAACACGTGACCGCCAGACCAGGGAACAACGGGATTGCCTGTTTTGAGGGTAAAATGGAATTTCAGGTTTTGTTTTGTGGAATGGTTGTTTGTTTGTTACCATAGTTGTTTCCGTAAGGATTGTTTGCTGAATAAAGTGAGTTAAGTGAAGCTGCATCTAAGTTGTTATCCCACGGGATGGCTGAACGGGTGTAGACGGAGTTGGATGACTGAATAGGAAATAAAGTGATTTTAATTAATTGTGAAATTAAGCTTAAATTGGTTTTTGTTAATAAATTGTGAGATTAAATTGGTTTTTGTTAATGAATTACGAGATTAAATTGGTTTTTGTTAATAAATTGTAAAATAAAATCGATTTTTTTTATCAAATAATAATTAATAATAATAATTTTTTTAACAATTCAACATAAAATTTGTCAATAAATTGGAAGATTAAATCGATTTTGACAATAAATTTTTGTTACTTAAATCGAATTTTACCAATTAAATCAACAAATCACCAAAAACACAAAATTAACCAACTAAACCAAATTCATAAATACAAAATCGATTAAAACAATCAAATTTCACATTTATCAAAAACAAAAATTCAATACCTGCATCGACATCCTCGGCGAACTCGACACACTAACCGACCCGCTGGCCTGCTGTCCTTCGCTCACCATCATTCCACTCCCTCCTCCATACCCCGAATTATACACACACATCGGCGGCCTCATCATCAACCCCGGCTGATTCGGACTTTGCATAAAATACAAAGGCATCGGTCGACTGACCCTCACCGGCGCCTCCGGTTTCGTCATCCACGTCATCACCGGCTTCTTATCCCTCATCACGTGCTCCAGGAACATTTGTTGCGTTATCTCCACGCACCCTTCCCCTTCCTCCCCGTCCATCTTCACTTCTCCGACCGTTTCTTGTATCTCCTTCTCGCAAACGATCTGCTCTTCGTCGCCCCCTATGTCTTCCGCGGCTCCTTTATCGTCGCAGTTGTTTTCCGACAACTTCGACACGGCCTCGTCGGCCAAAGTGAGCAAAGGGTTCTTCGGGATGCTTTCCTGAGACGTCGGGTTCACGAATTGGACCATCACCGCTTCACGGGGCCGGTCGTTGGAGTCGCTGACGAGTTTCGACACGGCGTTGCGCAGTTGTTCTTTATTGTCCGTGGGTTCCGCGAGCGAGGTTGGGGTCTGGAGGGTCTGGCTCGTTATTGTGGCGGACGGTGGTGGGTGCCGGGGTTGTTGTAGGAGGTGTAGAGGCATCTGGGAGGGTGCGATGAAGGTCTGGAAGCCGTTGAGGGAGCCTTGTTGGCCGCTCGGAGCGATGAAGTAGCCGAGCGGGCGTTTGTCGTTCGTGTCGAGGCCCAAACCACGGAGGACTTGTTCTCGAATCCCGACTTTGGATTGTTTCAGGTCGTCGAGGTTACCTTTCTGGAAGTGGAGAAGAGGAAATTAGGTTTGGGTTTTGGCAATGGGGTTTGTTGGATTTTGAGTTGGAAATTGAGGTTTTCTTTGTTGAGATATCTGATTGTGGTGAAATTTTTGTTTGTTTAGTGGAGTTTTGTAGTTGAATTTTATACTAAAAAGTTTCGATTTTTCCAAAAATTTTAATTTCAAAGAAAAATATTCATTTTGTTGCAAACGTTTATCGAAAATTTCAATTGCCTACAAATAATTTTCATAGCTTTATCCAAACATTTCACTTTCTAAGAAAAATATCAATTTTGCTGTAAAAGTTTATCGAAAATTTCAATTGCCTACAAACAATTTTCGTAGCATTATCCAAACATTTCACTTTCTAACAAAAATTTCCATTTTGTTATGTAAAATTTTCTACTTTCTCCAAAAAATTTGAACTTATTTTCTTAATATTTCAATTTTCTACGAAATTTCAACTTCAATTTTCGGTAACAAAAACTTTACTATCTAACAGAAATTATAATTTTCTACGAAAATTTTCAACTCCAATAAAATTTCATTAGTAATTTCCAACTTCCAACATAAAATCAAATCCAAACTAAAAATTACCAAACAAGACATTGGCCCAGGTAATCGTTGTGGATTCAAACTCAGTATATTACTACAATTCAACATTTAAAAAAAAATTATAGACCTCACTCACAAAAGACCCTCAAAACCTCACTTTTTCGCTTGTTTAACCATAATATGATGCGACATCGCCTTCGCCAAATTATTCCCAGCAATAATCCTTTGTCTTCTCGCCTCTTTCCTTAACCTCGCATCTCGTGGATTATAAACGTAATCCGGATATTTCTTCTTATGCTCCATATCGAGAATCTTCGCTTGTCCGTGATACTTTCCTTTTATATCATCACCCAATGCTCTCCACATCTTCCCCAACCTACAACTGATTTCTTTGTTACTCTCCCTCGGATACCTAAAAATCGAAAAAACAATTTTTCACAGTTATGACGTTTATTACAGAAATCCCAGTTCTCTTGTGAATGAACCAAAACGACAGAACGCGTCAATCCCATTCACAATTATACTGGAATTGTGTTACCAACAAATGAGTGAAAGATAAAATATATTTTTTTCTACCCACTTTTTAGCGAGGATTTTGCGATGTTCATTGGCAAATATCATAAAAGCGTTTGGCGGGCGCGGTATCCGATGATGCGGCATCGCAACGGCCGCCATCGCAGCAGCAGACGGTTGCATGGAAGAATTCGCGTTTTTTCGAGCTTTCGCCTGTTTTCCATCCTTATTTTCTTTTCCTGTCAGTGCAAAAGCAAGTAAAAATGAATATTTAATAATATACTACTGGAAATTGACGATCTCGAATTCTTTTTCAAGTTTTTCGAGGAAATTTCTTACCAATCGCTTCGTTTGACATAACGTGGATTTAATTGAATTTAGTTGTAATTTATAAAGAAAACAATGTTTAAAAAAAACAATGAAGGAAATACATTTGTTGCTGTAAAAATTATGATCGAGTGAAGACAATAGCTGGAAAAATTGGAACGAAGCAAAATTCACGTTGTTATCGCATGCAAATTGCGCGAGATCGTGAGCACAGAACTTACCATTGTTTCATTTGTTTTGTTTCGTAACATGAGGTAATACATTTTGTGTAATAAAAGTCAATAAAAGTTACCTCTGTTTTGCAAGATGTAAAAAGTTGGGTAATAAATAACCATTTTCGATTTATTTTGCAACTCGTCGTAGTGTCGTCGTAGTTCATCTTTTTCTGCGCGTGCGCAAAAGCGGTTTGCAGTTCGCTGTCGCTAAATACTGAAACATTACTGATTTATTCGTTTTTTTGTACTAAAAGGGTAAAATAAAAAGTGAAATCAAACTTTTTGTGCTTGTTAATGTAAGTACACTTAATCACAGTACATTCAAGAGTGGGGAAAGAACACTTAAAAATGTAATTAAAAATTCAGTAATTAACGAAAAATATTGTCGATATACTTAAAATATTAAAGTAAGATGAAAATTGAGAAAGGATATGACAAAATCAAAGAGAGAGAAAATAATGCATACGTTCGAACAACGGCGGGAAATTTGAATTTCGCGAATTGAATTCTGGGACCCTTATAACTTTAAAGTATAGTTGACTATACTTTAGTATGGTGTACCAAACATGACCTATTATTACCATATATTTGTAATCATTGTACTAATTGCATTATTGTGTGTGTGTTAGATTGTGTGGTGATTCCAATCACCCTGTCCATCTTTTGGCCTGGCCACGCCCTTCGCCCACCTCCCATTGGACAAGCTAACGGGGGAGTTGGGTGGATAATGGATTCGGCCAAACATCACACCACCGAGTCAATCTGGGGAAGCTCAAACCGCAGGTCTAGGACTTGTTTGAAAACTTTGGACTTGAAAACATCTCATTTTCAAGCCCTGAGTTCTAAGTCACCGGTTTGCAAATACCAGCTATTTGTGAGAACTCTGTCTCTTTGCATCACTGGTGCGAATAGATTTGTTGCATTCACGCACAAGTTAGCAGCAACTAAATTTTGCCTTTTATTTTACTTCGAATTCCAGTCTTTGTGGAATAAACTCCACAAAGCATTTCACCGCGATCCATGCGGATCTTTTGTCCCTTATTTTACCCTAGACTAATAAGGCCAATTTTCATTTATTTTATCGTATTAATTATTGTATTAATTTTGACAGTTATTTTGTATGTTTCTGTAGCAACCCCGGGAGACGTCCTGAGTGTGAGACGCATGCTGTGTCCGAGGCATCGAGCCCCAGAAACAGCTCTCCCCTCTTTTAGTTATAACTGCCTGTGATATTATTTGTGTTCTTATTTAATTATTAATCATGTATTCATTATTCATAAATCACCCTTAAATCAGTATTTAATTCTTTGTAATTGAACGAATAAATTAAGTGTTATATTTTTTACCACAATTCGTGTGTATTTTATGAATTTTAAATTGGATCGCGACACGTTGGGACCTTGCCGGGATAGATTAAATTATTACTTTAAAAATAAAACGAACGGTTTTCCCATTTTTCTCATTTTGGAAATGTCTCGAGCTAACCAAAATAAAAATCGTAAACGGGGTTCTGACCTTGGACGAATTTCAGCACGAAGAAATGGAACCTCGTATAGTAAATTCAGAATCGAATGGAATACCAGATCCTAATTTAATTTTGGGAATAAATAATCCAAATATATCCACAGGAGAGGACTTTGATGGGTTGACAATGAGATGCTCAGTTTTCCACCTCATTATATACAAAATACAACTCTACTGGATTCATCACTTCGAGAACAAAGTGAAATTGGATTTATGCCTATTTCTATCGAAAACTCGAATCGTGCTGGTAGTGTGCCAGGGTTTCATTTCGACCCTAGTGTAAGTGCTTTTTGCGAAATAAAGGTGTGACGGTTCGGATCCAGGGAATGACGTCATGAGGCCTTAAATTAGTGTGCGCAACGGAACTTAATGTAAACGCGGGAAAAGCGATAGAAATCGCCCCGTCACAAACATAATTCCGAGGATCCTATTTTATGGAATTGCTGACTATGATCAGGTTGAGAATTGTAACCAAAAGTTGGTTCACATAGAGTTATTAAATGATGTCATTTCCACGATTGGAAATGACTGCAGAGATTGGAACTTTATCCAACTTAAATAAAGTTGATTGTTGACATTTTCTATATTTTATTAACCTGTGAAATGATGAATATTCCCCGAAATCTGAGAATATTGGTGGGTTGCCCACCGGGTCATCGCTACAGCAGTCGGGCTTTGGCCGGACTGGACTATGCCATCTTGATGTGGGTTGAATTCGTACGAAGTAACAGTGTTTTCCGGGTGTCGATCGGAGGAATCGATTGCTCGATTCGCCACTTGACCGATCGCCACTTGGAGATCCCTTCGGTTAATTCATTTGCGATCCTTTAACCGAATCGCTAGAAAGGAGGGGGAAAAGCGTCCATCTAATGCTAGTGTCCGAGTGACACACTTTAACTTAACTAACATCAACACAAAGGTGTTTTGCACAGATCATTGTTGAGCAATGATCCGCCACTTAAACTATACAATTAGCTAAACAAAGAGAGAGAGAGTGGAGATTGGCCACGTCGACCCATGCACCTTGACCCAAGGGTGAAGGTGACTTATTTCTAGTCCAAATTCCACACCTTGACATGAATTTCGGAGAGAACTAACCGTAGAAATCTTACGTAAAGGTTCACAATACCATTCTAACCAATCTAACTACATTACTTACAATCGGAGGTTTTCCGTGGACAGCGGAACGAAGACTGAAGGTTCGAATAATAGTTCGATCATTCGAACATGGGGAAAGAACGAGAGAGGAGGGAGTTGAGGATTTCCATGATGGTAACTCGGAATTCCGAGTTAAGACTTGCATGAAAAGGGAATACATGAGCTTTGTCAAGTGACACGAATCGTTATCCAAGTGTAATGATTCTCCATCATCAAGTGATGATATATAAACAGAAATGGGGTGCAGGAATGGCGCTATAACAGATCAGTCGACGCGGTCACCTTGACAACCGCACGGAAAGACTAAAAACCTCTCTTTACGGCCCCCTTGAGAACTGATAAGAAAGTCAACTAACCTCCCAAGATCCAGTCTTGATTGTGACGTTGACCACATCCGAGAAAGGATAACTCCGCTTCCTTTTCACGCGCCTTGACCCATTGCTAGGAAGTTCACCTAAGGCCCCAGCAAATACACTAATCTAACACTTTCTAAAATAACGCACGATGTCAAGCGTATGATGTGAAATACATAACACTTCCTAATCACACATTAGGCCAATATATACAGCCGCTCTGTTCTGAGCGAAAACAGGTGTTCATGTAGGAGTTTCCTAAGCATTGTGGGTAAGGATGGGCAAATTCCCTCCTTATCCCAATCATAGGGGTTTGGGATTAGCCAAACTCCAATCGTACTAAAGGGATGAAATCCCTGTGGCAGAGTCCTCTGCTGACCGTTGGTCCAACTCTGGACCACAGTTAGGATTAACTACATCGTCTCGTTGGGTTAACTACATTAAATATTCAATCACGAATAAAGTTGTACTTGGATCATAATTTCGATGTTATATTTGGATTCTACACATCCGAATTAGTAGGAATATTTATTGGGATCAATATATAAACAAATACTGAATTATGGGGAATTAAAAGGGGTTCTAACCATTACTACAGTTGGTCGCTATGGCGACGAGAGCAGACGACGTGCGATCGCCATTCCAACCGTCACAAAGGCAACAAGTACAAATACATCTATACAAGAGAATAATGGAGATTCTATTATTACTCACGCAGATGCATCAACACAAATGACTCCGAGAAATGACTCCGAGAAATTTTAAAATATCATTTCGCTTTTTAAACTGTTTAAAACAAATTATGGGCTGCTTCAATATTTTAAATCAATTATTTATTATTTTTTTGCCATTTAAATTGATTTTATTCACAACTTCGACGCTATGCTTCCAGCGTTTTCCTGAATGGTGTCACATCAGTCGCGCCGCCATTAAGGTGCTCCACTCTTAGATCGAGGCCATACTCCCTAGGCTATTTTCCTCGATATTTTCCCAATCCCTATGCGAAATAATCACCAAAAATCGAATCGGAATTAAAAATTATGGGAAAAGTGATATTTTAATGTTGAAAATAAATTTTTTTTCGTTGAAAAATATAAAAAATGACATTTTCCCGTTGAAAATTATTTCAAAATGACAGTTATTACAATGAAAATTGTAAAAAATTGGCAGTTTTACATTAAAAAATTATTTAAAAAATTGGCATTTACGTTAAAAATTGTAAAAAAATCGCCATTTTTACTTAGTTATTGTGAAAAAATCATTTTCAATTGAAATTTTGACAATTTCATTTGAATTGCAGAAAAACCATATTTTCAAATGATATGAAAATGATATTCTTATATTGAAAAATATTACATAAAATAATATTTTCACTTTAAAAAACTGTGTAAATACTATAGTTGTGTAAAATAATACCATTATTTGGTAGTTAAAATTAGATAAAATCTAAGGGTTAAATTATAATGTACAGTTTATTTACTTCTGGTATTATGTGAAAGAGATTTGAAAACCAATTAAAAATGGCTTAATATAAGACATTATTACATTTGTAGCAAAATATTTTGTCAAATTTTGCTAAAAGGTTTATCTGAATATTGCCCTGTGAATTTAGAATTAAGATGTGAATTTTGAAAAACACAGTACTTGGGAATTATGTAATTTTTGATTTTTAAAAAAAAAACATAGTCCGATTGCCAAAAGTTGCCAGATAAGTTAACTAATTGATAATTTAATAGCCAATAATGAAGTAATCAATATTGGTTCTCACTATTATATTTTAAAAATTCAAAACTATTTTAGAACTTGATTTGGACAGTTTTAATAGTGTTGAAAATTATTTTTGGACCATTTTTAGTCAAAATTAGTTTTTTTCTCTATATACGGGAGGAGTTTTAGATCATATTTGATTATTTTTATTCTACTTTAGATCTTATCTTTAGATGCAAATCATCCAAATTGAATTCTAGACAACAGAAAATGAAAACAGTCTAAGATAAATTACTTTTTTGATACAAGTAAATTTCTTAGACTGTTTTCACTTTTCTGTTATCTAGTTTCAGCAATTTTATTGCTGAAAATTAAACTCGGTTGAAAATTGTAAAAAAGTACCCAAAGGATTATTACATTGTACTACATTTATTTTAATATTTAAGTTTGTCTGATCAGAGATTGGTACTTTGAAAGAGTAATAATATGAATCATTGACAACACTAACTGAGGTATAACCAGCTGCTACAATTTTAATATTTTGTAATATTTACATCCATTTACCTCTTCAACTTATTAAA
>JAQIXT010002578.1:0-10455 GCA_034700445.1 Stenotaenia linearis | reverse complement strand
AAAAAGTTGTAAATGTAAGAGCAGTTGTTACCTTTACATTCTGTAAATATTTGTAAATGTAAGTTTTTGACGCAGTGACGATTGACACAACGTTGTGATACCATCGGCGAAAGAGTTTAAAACTGTAAATTATGCGTTTTAATTTGGTCCCTAACAATTCTCAAATTTATAAAATAAGTATTTTGTAATATTAAAAAATTCAATTAAACAATTGACTATAAAAATTCTGATCTTCCTTGGCTTCTTATTGGCTAAAAAGAAATTATTGATTTGTCAACAAAAATTAATTAAATTAAATTCCAAATATCTGTGTAATGAAATATCCCACAGCTTGGCCACTGGAAATCCAAAAGATATTGTATCAATTGAATACAATGTTAGTGGGAAATCACTTTTTGAAATAAATAAGTTCATACTTATTACACTAATAAAATTTGTTAAGAAAAATCATGAATGAAAGAAATTTATTCGTTATAAATTTTGTAATTAATAACTGGGATTGTAACAAATAATAATAATAAAAAAAGAACCTGAGAAAATAAATAAATAAACACAATAAAAAATTACTTGAAATAAGAAAACAAAAATATAAATATTTTTCACTATTTACTTGCTGGTGCCAGTAGTCCAGTGGTTAGAGTGCACACCTCTGAACCTGAGTGATGGAGTTCAAACCCAGTTGAGCTTAGTAATTTTTCTAGTACAGAAAAATTGAACAATCTTTCTTCAAAAAGAAATTAAAAATTGTTGAAATTAAGTTTCACTAGTTTGTTATATCAAAATCAGTAGTTCTTAAAATTGTCTTATGATTGACTTTAAATTCAAAATTAAAGTGTTTCTAATATCTATTTTAAATAACAACAAACTATATATAATAAACGGACCAGTAACGCGTTTCAAATTACTGTGAGCAAATATTCAAAATTAGTAAAAAAATATAAGTTCTTAAAATTGTCTTTTGATTGACTTTAAATTCAAAAGTATTAAAGTGTTTCTAATATCCATTTTAAATAACAACAAACTATATATTATAAACGGATCAGTAACGCGTTTCAAATTACTGTGAGCAAATATTAATTTTTCTTTTATTTTAAATCAAGAAATTAATCTACTTAGCTAAAAAAAAGTCGGCATATTGTCGTACATTTCTTCCAGTTTTAGCAATTTCTGTAGAAACTTTACAAATTTTCTACAATTTTTCTTCAAAATATACATATTTTACAGATTTTCATTCGAACAGATTTTATGATAAAAGTTTATTTTAAAAAGTGTAGATCAGAAAAAAACTAAGCAGATTTTATTAGCTGAGAGTATACATTGTTTATTCTTCTCAATACATATATTAAAAAAATCCAAACAAATTTTTACAATTTCATAGTTTAATTACATTCATACATCAGTAAAAGCCTGTAACACAGTGCAATGCAATACACATCATTATTTATTTATCAATTTCTCAAATTAAAAAACCTTATCTAATCTCAATTTAAAACAATAACCTCATTTTGAGTTTGCTTTCCTGCAATACAGACAACTCGCTTGACAAGTTTCTAAAAAAAATTAACCTCAAACTCATTTCATCAACGTCATTTCAACCGTAAAGGGATTTTCCCAATTCGCAAACATTCAAAAAAATCCACATTTCAACGCTACACAAACTTCAGACGTATATCCCTTAACCCACTCGATTTGCCTCATCGTCATATCACTCTTAAACCAGGAAGAAACTTCCCGGTCGGACATGAAATCTTAAAATTTCCTTATAAATGACACATTTCACAAATTTCACATCAAATATCCTTTTTCTGATACACTAATTGACCACTGACGCGAATCAGCTGCCCACACGAAATGAAAACACCACTTCTCTGCGCATCCTATACGCCCCTTGATTTCGAGAATCAAGTGAAAATATCCAGCAATATTTTCCTTATAAACTGGAAGTCAAACATTTCCCGGAAACGGAGTAATCACTAGGCACAAAGTCAATCAAATTCCAATAGTAGTAGCAACAAAGATAAATAAACAAAAAAAAATGTTTTTATTTTTTTTGATTTTTTGATTTTTCGATATTTTTAAGAAAAAATTTTTTATTAAATTTTTTCTAAGAAAATTTTTTTTTAAATTTAAAATATATTTTTTTAAATTCAATATTAAATTTAATATTAAATATAAAAAAAATTTTTTTAAAAAAAATTCTCATTCATATATTTCTCACGTGACCATAATATTTCCATTCACGAAAAAAAATACAAAGTCACTGATGACGTCATAAAAAGTCCGTTTCAATGGGGAAAACCTCGAACAACTCAGACTTGCTCAAGGCAGCGAATATTTATAGGGAAAGAAAGGTCGCTGTACATTTGTATAAAGAAACACAGGTGTGATAAAGTGGTTTAGTTTGCTGCTGTGCTTTAGAAGCGATCAGTGAATAGAAGCAGCTGAAATTCAATTTGCATTTGTATGAATACACTGGTTGATTAGTATACGACCTAAAGACGGAGTTTTATCACACTTGTGCAATATTTAAGGAAGTTGGTCGCATCTTTTTATCATTAGAAAATGAATTTATCACAGAAGAAGTCGGTTTCGTCTGTCGTAAGTATATTTTTTCGTTTTATAGAGATATTATAAGTAGGTTAAAGATATAAAATGAGCTTTTTATTGCTTAAAAATTTATTTTTAAAGTTTTTAAGATTTTTCGTAAATTTTTTTGCAATTGGTTTGGTAATGTATTGCAAAATCGGCTAAATTGGTCAATTGGAATTGATGGAACCTTGTTAATACGAATTTACAAAATAATTTCATTGTTCCGAAATTTTTTAAGGAAAATTTTTAGTTTTTCGCTGGATCCACAATATTGTGTGAAGTGTTACTTAACGAAATTTCTCGAGTATAATTTCCATTAGCTAATCTGAAAGTGAGATAACAACATATCATTTGTGATTTCTCAGATTATTTTCAATCTCCTGTGGTTAAAAAGTGAAATTAGCAACGTAAAAATCGTTGTATAACAAAATTTTCAGGAATTTCGGATTATTTCGTTATAACGAGGATTTCGTTATTTGCGGGTTCGTTACAACAGGGTTCGAATCTAAATTATTTTTTACTTTTTTGGAATTTCCATTTTATTTTTTGATTTTTCTATTTTTTGTATCTTTTACTCACCTTTCACCGATTAATTCATAATTACACTGCAATTTTCCCTTCAAAATTTACACAAAAAAATAAAATGTCAAAAACCTAATAATTACACTGTAATATGATATAATATGATACAACATGATATAACTTTCTCCTCACGACTTTTAATTCTTCAACCCTTAGGAAGAAAACACAAAACCCACAGAATCTCGCGAACAGTGGGGCTCACGTGTCGAATTCCTCCTCTCATGCGTCGGCCTCAGCGTTGGAATCGGAAACATCTGGCGGTTTCCATACCTTGCCTACCAAAATGGCGGAGGTAAAACAAAATTCCCTTACACAACATTCCTCAAAAAACTAAAAAATCAACCCACGCCCTTTAATGTTTATAATTAATTTTATTCACATAACCATTTCCCTATTCTTTCAGCCGCTTTTCTCATACCATACACGATTCTCCTAATCCTTGTTGGAAAGCCCATTTTCTTCCTCGAAGTGGCCTTGGGTCAGTTCAGTAGTTCGAGTGCGGTAGCTGTTTGGAAATGTTGTCCCATTGGAAAAGGTAAAGATCTTATCACCGTTCTTTATCTTTAAAGGAAATAATCGAATTTTTTTTATTATTCCAGGAATCGGCATAGCAATGTCAGTTGTATGCGTCATTGCGTGTATTTATTATAATGTCCTGATTGCGTATACCGTGTTTTACACGGCAGCGTCGTTTGCCAAAGATGTGCCTTGGAAAGATTGTTTTTCTTGGTGGGAGCCTGATTATAGATGTTTTGTCAGGAAAGCGGTAATTTTATAGAGATTAATGTTAAGAAGTTGTGTGAGCTTTGTATTGTTTATGGATTTGTGGGAGTGATGGGCCATCACTCACACTAATCCATGAACAATTCAAACTAAAAAATCACGCTCAAATTGATGGGTGTTAAATGATGGGTTGTTGAGAAGTTTTATGAATTGGATCCTTATTTGAAATTGGTTAAGAATGATATTGTAAAGGTAAAAGGAATTTATTTAGCATAAAATTAGTTAAAATTTGTTTTTTGACTTCATCTACTCGTACAGTCTTAAATTATTAAAAGTGACTAGGCAAAGTCTAAAATAAGTAGAAATTGGTCGAAATAATATAGCAAATAAGTATAAAATTGTCATGAATTACGAAAAAGTCACAAATAAGGCAGAAAAAGCTACAAATTAGTCTAAAATAATCACAATTTAGTCAAAAAACAAATTTCAGTAGTTTAAAAGCTCAAATTAATCAGTAATATAGTTCGACATTGTCCCCAAAATACTTAAAAACAGTCTGAAATTAGTCCAAAATAGTTTTAAAACCAACAACACTATCACAACACTTCAGAAACCCACAAATCAACTTAGTTGACTCGTACAAACTAAGCGCCCGCAATTTCTAGGGGTCTATATTTATACATACATAATTTTTAAAACAAGTATTTTTAAACTATCACAGGACACCTTACCATCATGTTCCGAACTCGCCTCGTTACCAAACAACACCGACGTGTCACTCAGCACAAATATGTCACTCAACACAAATATTTCACTCAACGCAGCTTGCGAGACCATCAACTACACTCGCCAAACTGCATCGGAACAATATTGGACGTAAGTTTTATTTATAATTTAAATTCTTCACATTCCTAACCTTAACCAAACAAATTTCAAACAGACGCTACGTTTTACACTTGCACGAATCGGACGGAATAGAAAACGTAGGAAATATAAGATGGGAGTTGGCTCTTTGCCTTCTCTTCGCTTGGGTGATCGTCTTTATCTGTTTGTGCAAAGGAATTAAATCTTCCGGAAAGGTAAAATCACGCAAGATTTGTGTAGGATTGTATGGTAATGTTATTTTAACGTTATTTTAAGGTTGTGTATGTGACAGCTACGTTTCCATACTTAGTTTTGATTGTGCTGCTCATTCGAGGAGTCACTTTAGACGGTGCAGCTGTTGGTTTACGTTATCTTTTTATACCGGATTGGAGTAAATTATTGGATATTAAGGTAAGAAATTTGATTTTTATATTTTTATGTTTAAATTTTAATTTGTTAAATATTTTTTTAGGTTTGGCAAGCAGCTGCGGAGCAAATGTTTTTCTCTATGAGTACGTCTTGGGGATGTTTGATTATGTTTGGATCGTACAATCCGTTTAGAAATAAAGTCCAAATGTGAGTTTTTTTGTTTATTTTTTATTTTGGATAAGAACGAACAGAGCAAGTAATTATTGTAGTTAATATTTAATAATCTAAAATTTAAATTACAAATTTCAAAATTAATACATTTTTAATGAAAAAATTAAATTTTCCTAATTTTCATTGAAAAAAATTGCATTTTTCCATATTTTATAAGAAAAGCCATACCTTAACCGTTTTTTTTCTTCAATTAAATACATAAATACCCCAAAACAGACTAACTTCAATTATATTTCTCTTTGCATAGTGACTCCATGATAGTCAGCTTCACCGATTTCGGTACCAGCCTCATCGGATGCGTCGCTATATTCTCAGTCCTCGGTCACTTGTCTCAACAACTCAACATCGACATTGCCAGCGTAGCCACAAAAGGCCCCGGTTTGGCCTTCGTAGTATACCCAGAAGCCTTAGCCCTACTTCCAGTCAGTCAACTTTGGTCAGTTCTATTCTTCGTCATGCTTTTCACCTTGGGTCTGGACAGCCAGGTAAAAAAAAAAAAAAAAAAAAAAAATCCACAATTTTATCTAAAAATCTTATTTTTCAAACATTTAGTTTGCAATGCTGGAAAGCGTCCTGAGCAACATATACGATCGTTGGCCACATGTAGTTAAATACAAGACCTGGATCACATTAGCATCATGTATAACACTCTTTTTACTAGGATTAAGCTGTGTTACAAATGTAAGTAAAGTATTACATAACAGAGAGTTTGCGGAGAACTAAACTTGCGTCTTATAACTTATAAATTCCATGTTAATTATAAATCTAACTTATATTTAACATAGAATTTATAAATAAGACATAAGTTTTGTTCTCCGCAAACTCTCTAACATTAAAGAGTTTGCGAAGAACAAAACTTATGTCTGATAACTTATAAATTCCACGTTAACTTTCCATGTTAACTCCGCAAACTCTTAATCACAGATTTATCAAACAAAATTTATGTCATATAACTTATAAATTCCAAGTTAATTATAAATATGTAATGAAAATCTTCTTTTTCTTAGGGTGGCCAATACGTTTTCAACATAATGGATGCATTTGGTCCTGCACAGAGTGTCCTCATCATCGCTCTAGCTGAAATGGTTTGCCTCATGTGGATTTATGGTAATAAATACATTTATCTGTTTAAATATAATCAAAAATAACAAATTAATTCATTTAAGGTGTCAAGAGACTTATCCGCGACATCGAATTCATGTTGGAAACAAAACTCAGTGTGTTTTGGTTGATTTCTTGGGGTTTTATTTGCCCGATATTTCTTTTGGTAATTATACAATTGCAATTTAATTACAAACAAATTAATTATAATATTTATATTTTTTGTAGGCTATTTTAATTCTTTCTATTGTTTACTACACTCCATTGACTTACAACGACTACGAATACCCAGGTTGGGCGCTCGGTGTTGGTTGGCTCTTGGAAATGGTTTCTGTCTGTCAAATTCCAATTTGGGCTTTAATTATGGCTTTTGTTTATTGGAGAAAAGGGGTAAGTTATTTTAAATTTGTATTCGAGTTTGGGTGTTTATTATTTTGTTTTTTGTAGGATATTATGGCTGTTTTTCGACCAACTAGTGACTGGGGCCCTGCTGATGAAAAGACGCGGCAAATGTGGAAAGAAGCTACTGATTTGAATGGTGTTGATAATCCGGTTTTCTCGAGTGAAAAAACAGATGAGTTCACTTTGAATCGATTTGTATAAGAATTTAGTGACTTATTTTTGTATATATTATATAAATACTTTAGTTTTGTTTTTAATTTATATTTTTTTTAAATTGTAATAAAATATATTGCTTTTTTAGTAAATTGATTTGATTTTTTTTTTAAAATTGTATTATGCTTTTCGGAGGTTTCTAATCGTTTCTCATCGTTTCTCATCCATCATAACAAGGTGGTATAGGGCGGATAGAACCTGTTTTGATGTTAGCGCCATCTACAGAGCTACCTAACTTCCGGCTTCACTTTATTGGTGGCAAACAAAGGGAGTTTGCCACCTTCCTTACGTACCACCTTGCATCATAACTACGTTTCATTTCCATTTTCCAATCCAATTCAGAACGTAGAATAATTTCGCTATTAAAAAATCTACAGATTACTTGTATATTTACAATTTTTTGGCTGATGTAGTTTTTCACAAATTCTGTAGAAAATCTGCATAATATTTATATTTTGAAATTAAACTACAGAAAAGCTATGGATTTTGAAGTAAAAATGTAAAAAAAATCTATAAAAAAAACTTTAAAACTACAGATAATTTGATTACCTTCCATGAACACTTACAAAATTTTAAAAATCTACCAATCTCCATTGACTGATCAAAGCTCAATGGTGTGATTTTCGAAAATGAACCCGGTATAGTGAAATAACAATTGCACTGCCAAGTGCATAACTGGAACTCCATCTAATCTTAATTCTAAACAATAACATTCATTAGAACCTTTTATTATTTTCCGGATTTAGCATCCACAAAACACTTGACTTAGAAACTTTTATTCACACCATCATCAACCAAAAATGGACTTCCCTGCGTAACCATTTTCGCTGTTTTGCTGCTGCAACTCAAAATCAAAAAGCACTTCACTGCAAAGCTTACATAATTCACTACCCTAAAATTTAGTTGATGCTTTAGGACCGAAATATTTGCCACTGGGAGTCGCTGTTACGATTTAATATAAGAAAATACTTGCGATGAACTGATTAGTTTACTTTGATGTTTGTACCGGGAAGGTGTTACGATTAAATCAACAAATGTAATCTAGTAAACATAATTAATCGTTTGTTCACTCATCATGAATTTTCCGCAGAAGAATGTTTTTTCAGTCGTAAGTAGAATTTCTTGTTTTACTTTTAATTAATATGTAATTTTAATTTTCAGTTGTAACTGGATTTTCTTTAATTTTTTTTTATATATAAATTTGTATAAAAACTACAATTTTCCTCCCACAAAAATTTTTAAAAATTAAAAAAAAAAAAACTATCAACTTTGTAATTCGTAAACCACACTTCAAAACTCCGAATAACAATTCACACATTATTCACGACTCTCTTACCGCTTTACAGGAAAAAAACACAAAAACTAACATTAAACCCGCAAAATCCCGCGAACAATGGGGTTCGCGTGTCGAATTTCTCCTCTCATGTATCGGCCTCAGCGTTGGAATCGGAAACATCTGGCGGTTTCCATACCTCGCTTACCAAAATGGCGGAGGTAAATTTTCTCTTATTCAACATTCCTCCAAAAAAAAAAAAAAAAAAAATCAACCACCGCCCTTTAATGTTTATAATTAATTTTATTCACATAGCCATTTCCATATTCTTTCAGCTGCTTTTCTCATTCCCTACACGATTCTCCTCGTCCTTGTTGGAAAGCCCATTTTCTTCCTCGAAGTTGCTTTGGGTCAGTTTAGTAGTTCGAGTGCAGTAGCTGTTTGGAAATGTTGTCCCGTTGGAAAAGGTAAACGATCTTATCAGTCACTGTTCTTTACCTTTAAAGGGAGTTATCTTTTTTTTTATTATTCTAGGAATCGGCATAGCAATGTCTCTCGTATGCATTATTGCTTGTGTTTATTACAATGTCCTCATTGCGTATACTGTGTTTTATACTGCAGCGTCGGTTGCCAAAGTTGTACCTTGGAAAGATTGTTTTTCTTGGTGGGGTCCTGATTTTAGATGTTTTGTGAGGAAACCGGTAATTTTCTAATTAGTAATGATAGTAGTAATTAGTGTGAAATGTTATGTAAGGTCGGGTGCTGTTGGAATTATGTAATCTTGTTGTAAACAATAAGACAACGTCTAGAATCGAATCAATACTAAAAGTTGAAATAATTTTTATAAAACGACATTCTAAAAATTGTTTCAACATTTCTATGTTGCTAGATGAACATTTGATCAACATTGAAATAACATTCGTTGGTTTATATGGGTTTCTTGGTTGTGAAATCCTAAAACAATCAGAAAATAATCTAGTAATAGATTAGCCTCTAAAATAGTGAAGCTTCTTAATAAAATAAACAATCTCTACAACGCTCTAATACTGACCTCGCACAACAAATTTTATAAAACACTATACAGGATTCTTTACCGTCATGTTCTGAAGTTACTTCATTTCAAAACAATACCAATGTATCACCCGACATTCCTTGCGAAACTATCGACTACACTCGACAAACTGCATCGGAACAATATTGGACGTAAGTTTTATTTATAATTTAAATTTCTCACATTATAAACCTTAACCACACAAATTACAAACAGACGCTACGTTTTACACTTACACGAATCGGACGGTATCGATAACGTAGGAAATATAAGATGGGATTTGGCTCTTTGCCTTCTCCTCGCTTGGGTGATCGTCTTTATCTGTTTGTGCAAAGGAATTAAATCATCCGGAAAGGTAAAATCACGCAAGATTTTATAGAATTGTACTGTAATTTTATTTTAACGTTGTTTTAAGGTTGTGTATGTGACAGCTACGTTTCCATACTTAGTTTTATTAGTTTTGCTCGTTCGGGGAGTCACGTTAGAAGGTGCAAGTGTTGGTTTACGGTATCTTTTTATACCGGATTGGAGTAAATTGTTGGATATTAAAGTGAGAAATTGGATTTTTAAATTTTTTTTGTTAAATTTAATTTGTTAAATTTTGTTTTAGGTTTGGCAAGCAGCTGCAGAGCAAATGTTTTTTTCTTTGGGGACATCTTGGGGATGTTTGATCATGTTTGGATCGTACAATCCATTCAGAAACAGAGTACACGTGTGAGTTATTTTTTTAATCTTCTAATTTTTTTAAAATTTTTTTTCAATACCTGGAAACGATTGTACAAGATTTCTGAGAAAAACTTTACCTTCGCTGTAGATAATTGATACAATTATGTTTTATTTCTATTTTTAGCCTACTTGATAGTTGTTAATGATCTATAGATAGTGATAATATAAAGATCTGATGTCTTGATGTTAAATTTTTGGAAAAACATTGAATTTTTCCATTTTACACTTTCTAATTTTTATTTATTTTTTCTGATTTTTTTATATAGTGATGCCATAATAGTCAGTTTCACCGACTTCGCTACTAGCCTAATTGGATGTATCGCAATATTCT
>JAQIXT010002577.1:0-10457 GCA_034700445.1 Stenotaenia linearis | reverse complement strand
TTTCTACCAAAACCATCCTCAGGACAGGTTTAGGTTTAGTGAGGTTAAGCTTGTTTAGGGTGAAATCAGGAATTTCCTTGAACACGTAAATACAGGTGTCGATGTGTCTTCACGGGGTTTCAGCTCAGCACGGGTAATTTGACACCTGCGATACATTTTCCATCGACCTCGTCTCCTCATTACCTATCGATAGACACCTCACACAACCCACCTCCGAAATTACTTTTTTAAATCAGGTGTGCGCAGGTGCGTGAAAAAGGTACCATCGAACTCGTCTCCTCATTACCTATCCATAGACACGTGACATACCCCGGGGGGGGGGGGGAACTACTTTTTTAACCAGGTGTGCTCATGTGTGTTCAGGTGATAATACTCGTCTCATCATTGATAGACACGTGACAGGGGGGGAACTACTTTTTAACCAGGTGTGCTCAGGTGTGCTGAGGTAGAACTCGTCTTCGAATTACCTACACCTCACACGACATACCTCTGAATTTTTAATCAGATGTACACAGGTGCAAGCCGCGCAGGGAAGCCTGAGGGGGGTGAAAACCGAAACCGGAAGTGACGTCAGAATCCAAAATGGCGGCAGAACCGGTTGTGACGCCACAACCGGAAGTAGAACTGATGTGTTTTTCTCCTTTTATATCTACTCAAAAAGCTGAAAAATTTTTTGTCAAGATATTTTCAATTTCCTTTTTTTACATAATTTTTTTGTCATTTTATTTACACGATTTGTATATTTTATAGGTGACTGTCCACACTAGGTTTATCCATGCGTTTAAAATTCCGGTTCCGACGATTGGAAGAAATTGTGGTGATTTGCACTATTTGAGGTCTGAACCTTCGACAGAACTGGAGAAATATGAACATAGGTGTTGTACAATGTCTCAAATTGAAAAATTAGGATCATTTTGCAGGGGTTAGTAATAATTTGACATCTTCACGACAATCTTAATTGGGGTAGATTTCCAGATTACTTATACGCGATTCATTAAATATTTTATTTTATTTTATTTTATTTTTCCCGGTAGATTCCCACCTTTCAATTTTTACTTGAAATACTGTATTTCTGATTAAGAGTTACGAGCAGTGAGTTGCAGGTAAGTAATTTATTTTTATCAAAATATCAAGTATTGTATATCAAATATTATTTGATGCTGGACAAAATCCATCCAGATTTAAATCAAGTCAATCAGATCTAAATCTGGATGATGACGATCGTATAAAGTGTACATTGTTGTAAAATTATTGTTTATTATCAAGAATGGATATCCATTCTTGTTATTAGAAAAAAAATGGTTTAAGTGGCGAAGAAAACAAACAAGACGGAAAAATTTTTAAGTGAAATTTCTATTTTCTTTTGTTTTATCCCAGTAAAGCAGCTAATGTTATATCAATGTTGATCAAATGTTAATTTTTCAACGTAGTTACATTGAATTAATGTTAAAAATGTCATTTAATACAACAATATTTTCAACATTTAATGTTGATTCAATGTTGAGTGAACGTTGAATGTTCAGTTCTAGATATTGTTTTATTGTTTAAATGACAATACAGTGGATTCCGCTTAATTGGGACGCCAGTTAATCTCAAGAACGGTTTTTCCTTTAACTCATTGAAAAACTTCGCATAATTAGGACAAAATGTTTGGGCCCAATATGTCGCAATTGAGCGGAATCTACTGTAGAAGACATATAAGACATAGAAGACACTTTGCAAAGTAAAATGATTTTTAACTTTATTCTTCCATTAATTTAAGTTATAGAAAAAATACATGCCATTTAAAATTAACTGCAAAGATTTTGGACAAGTGTCCCATCTTTAACGCAGCTTGAATTAATACGCTTAGCATTGCGCGTGTACGAATGCACCAGCTTATTCACCCATGAAATTGTGGGTAATGATGTCATTATGGATGGTAAGCCCGCACTTTGGAGGTGGGCCATTCAAAGAACGTCACAGAGGGCTGTCACGGTCAACAAATCAATTAGCAGCGCCGCTCGCAGCCGCTGAACTCATATCCGCCCCCCGGTCTCCGTTCTGAGCCAACGCCGTTGTACTTGGGTTGCGGTCGCGTGCCACGCGCGCTCCTTTCATTGAAAGGCGCGCACAATCAGGTGCACACCAAAGCCGCTTTGTCCTCCTCCCAAACTTCATCTATGCAAACAACTTGCAGCAACCTAACCTCGGGCTTTCGCGAAATTGCAGCCATCACAGGATATCCGACATTGAGTCTTGAGCAGATGATGACGAAACTAGATGCTTTGATTGACATTTGAAGAGAAAAATTTGTTAATTGCGGGATCTATTTCATCTCAAATTTCACCCCCGACTGTTGGTCATTCGATAGGAATCAACAGATTGCTATATTTCCATAATAGTTTTCGGCAATCATTATTTTCCGAAAACAACACACTTCAGACCGCAATATGTTACCAATGCGAATGAGAAAACGTTTCCTTTTCCTTTCATTTCACGGGTCAGTACATCCACTTTATGCCATTGAGAATAAAAATTCCCCTTCCCCCAACTCAACTTATATGTTTGAGCCGTCGGCAGTGGATCCACAGCACGTGCCTCACTCATGCCGCACAATCGTCCTCTGTACTCCGAGCTCTTCACGCTCGTTTGGAGAGACGACGCCTTGTCGCCTCATTTTCCGGTGGTGAACGCTCTTTGTCGCGTGTGGGAACCCGCGTTGCCGGTTCTCCATACCCGTTCTGCCTTTAGCGAACCCACTCGTTGCGGTGCTTTTTGGTCTACACTCGATGGTGCATTCATGAATTTATACCTTTTGTCATTGACCATACGATGGGAAAGTGTGGTCTCATGCACTCGAATGTAAATTTGATCATACGGAAAACTTAACCACACCCATGTTTGTATTGCAATCATACATGGTATGTCGGCTGGTATAAATCGGTGCAGTAAAAAGGCCAAACAATTTAGTGATGCATTGCAACCGTGTGAAATTTGTAACTGTAAAAACCTAAATAGCGAAAAATTTATTATTTGGACTAAATTATTTGTGCTAATATAATTTGATCTAAAATAAATGATGAAATGCTATTGTGGACTGAGCTTGAAATCAGATTTATGGTAATATAAAATTAGGTCAAATTTGATGGGATTAGGTGAATTATTATTTCAGATCAGATTAATTCAGTGATCCAATACATATTTTAATTGATATATTGTTCAAAGCAATTCAGTTGTTTTTTCTAGTTTACTCTGATCTTGCTAAATCAGGTTTGATAGTACAGGTTCTTGCAAATGAAATATTCAAATTTTCATAGTGAAGGTTGCTAAAGTCAATAGTGATCAGTTATCGGCTATATTGAAAATTTTTAATGGATTTGGCTTAACGTTTAATTTTAAAAATAGTGCTTGAATCAAAATATATTATTTTAAGTAAACTGTCTGATATATCATCTGTCATAAGTTATATATCATGTAATATACTGTATCATTAGTATTATTTGTCAGATCTAAACATTTATTATCCTATTGCATGTGAACGGAAGAAGATACAGTATGTACAAAAGCGAGCCAAAATCGTATACGCAGCGCATTCTGAGCCTCGTAAAACAAAGTGAAACTATGGTCAGTTTCTGGATAGAATGCTGAACTAATTTTATTATTATTATTTTCTTTGAGGGCAGATTTCTATTTGTGGATCAACTGATATTATAAATTTATTTTTAGAGTATTGAAAAGTGGAGGGAAATCACACGGTGAGAAAATATTGGTAACTTGCCTGTGCTTTAATTTAAATTTTCTCCTTTTCCAAATCGATTTTCATGCTCGGAAGCTTTGGACTATAATTTAGTCCAAGTTGTTTTCGTCGTGTGGTTTTGTCATCGTGTGTGCTCTATACGCAATGGAGAGAGACACGCGCCTTGCTCTAGTGGGTCCTCGACGGTTGTCGCTCTTCACCGCAGTCTCCCTCGTGATGGATTGCCTTCGTCTGCCGCTGAACGGGCCACGCGCATCCATTGTAGAGAAGGCGGCAATGGCGCTTCTGCCACCGATTAACTACCTCTGCTCATCCCTACTTCTGCCCCACCTCCGCGCGGCCAGACAAAAGGAAGATGGGCCCTTCTTTCGAGTGGGCGTGATAATTTAGTGATGTCGCCATGCAGTGTCCGTGCGAGAGGCGCGTGCAATTACAACGACCTGCATCGACTTCCGCGCCTGGGAGGAGTTTAGGCCAATTTCCCAAGAATAGGCAACACTAAGTTCACAATAGATAATTTCAACATTTATTTTTATCTAAGGGTCAAATTACAGGATCGAGAAAAATTTACTTTTAATTTTTAAGTACATTTAATTACGTACAATTATTAGATTTTCCTTTTTATATAAATTAATTTACAATTTTAATGAAAAAACATAAAATCGATGAAGCTAGTTGTGTTAGTGGCATTTCACGAAGGGAAGGAATTGTTCAGGCAGTCAGCTGTCAGCGACAGAGATGTTAGCACGCTGCGTCGATTCGGATTGACCCCCAGGTTTTCCCAATTGATCCACGAGAGTCGGGCAGTCAGATCTAAACCCAAAAATTGTATATAACACAAACTAGTTTTAAAATTTGTACAATTTACCACTAGTATTCCAAGCAGCGCCGTGTTCATTTTTTAATTCTCCCTTGAGACATTTTTCTATGTAAGTAAGTGGATCGTAGTCGGATAACAGTATTTCCCGCAGTAGAGCAATGTATGCAATTGCCAAACGTAAGGTATCAATTTTGGATAAACGTTTTTCGTACGGGAATGTGGGCACATGACAACGGAGTTCGTCAAAAGCTGAATTAATGCTAAAAAAAGAAAAGAAAAACGAAACTAAGTTATGAAAGCCTTTTTTTTTTAAATTGTTATAAATTTCATACTAAAGTAAGTTAATTTTATAATTTAAAAGCTATAAAATAAATACATGGTGTCATGTAGCAAAGCCGATTGCAGGGGAGCTTTCAATTTGCAGCATTTTCGATACGGTTGTGCATCAAACAAACTGCAAAATTTATTACTAATCTAGAATTTTTTTTCTTTTTTCTAACGTTTGAATGAGATTGTGTTTGTTTCCACAAGATCCTAACGAATTATTACTTTAAGTTTGCGAAAACTTTCCAATCTATGAGAAAGCATGCTCTAAATGTATTTGTATATTTTTTAATTTACTTACACAGAACTCTTGGTCCCTGCCGATTGTATTCTAGCGACAAGAAAATAAAATATGTGTTAAGATTCCTACAAACAATCCCACAATCTCATTGTTAAATTTGATGATTTTTAAAGAACATTCTTCTCTACGTGGTAAACGCTATGAGGAATAACGGTATGAAGTAATTTTTTTTTTCTTTTTTAAAAAAACAAGAGACAGTTTCTTTGCTATAGACGAAAAAGATTTTGAGTTTTAATTACAGTAATTTCCATTAATATCCTTACATGCGTTTACCTTAAACTACAAATTTTAACTAAAATACATATCCAGTTCTCACCTGAGCATTCTCTTCCTTTCTCTAATATTTGCTGCGTGACGCTGAACTCGGTATGGAGTGTGAGGGTAAGGACTTCGAGCTTCTGAATTTACTGTATCATCCTGTTCATCACCTATAAAACAACAAATCGGTTATAATAATGCAAGTTGACTACATTAAGTGCATTCAATCCCACCTGAAATGCAGGGAACATAAGGATTCGGAGTAATTCGTTGAGCAAAAGCACAAGACGGTAAATCAACTACCGTGTTTTCCTCTACATCTTGCACATTACTCGAATCTGCGTATCTGCACTGCAGCATCGCATTAGTAGCGACTGACGATTCAGTTTGAGGTCCTTCGTCGAACAGGTCTAAAGTTAGATCAGATCCCGAACATAACGTTGAAGTGGTGCGTGCGCCGGGATACTCGTACAAAACTGAACTTGCCATGACTGTACGTTTGTTATAAGAGATTAGGTAAGAGGTTTGCAAGTGACAGTGGTCGGCAGGCGGTCTCGGCACAAGAATCGGTGCATCTGGTTTTGACAACTAGGTTCTCTCTATTCTTTTCTCAACCTCGCCTTCCTTTCCTTTATAATAATATTCTAATGAAGCGTGCATCGCTTAGGAATTCGCCAGCGTTGACCAATCGGAACAGCGGAATCGTGAATGCAGATGAGAGCAACCAATGGGAAGCGAGGAAGTGAGCTGGGAGATTCGGTAGTGAGGTTCAGCATCTCTGCAATTTATTTAAGGTATTGATTTTCTTTTTTTTTTAAAAATTGAATGAGAGTTTCAGTCAGCGGGTTAATTAGTTTTTGGAAATTCTAAAAACAATTTCAGAAAAATTGCTTAATTTTGAAATTTCATATTCCGCTTACAATTTGAAAAATGCGTTAAAAAACGTTACCCAAATGGATAGAGTATGGTTCTTAATCTTATCCTCTTGTGCATATTAAATTTTAAAAATTAAATTGTATTTACCTTCCTAAAATACATCATCACTTGACAAAATGTTTCATTTTTGCGATTAATCCTTAAATCGTTTCAAGAAATCGAGAATTTCTTGTTAAAAAAGCTATATAATATATATTAACGTCTTTTTACTGCATTATCCAAATCTACTACTACTGTATGTCAATATTACGGTATTAGTTTTTCCCCAATTTTATTACTGAGTTATAAAATTGTATTTTCTATTTTATTTTTAAATTGCACGATTCTGACATTTTCTATGGGAAAATATTCGAATTGCTATCTAAATAATTTTGCTCATTGCAAGCGAAAGCATTGGTTCTGTAACACTAAGTTAATTTCCGAGTATCTCATGCCCTTTGCACTTGTTTTCAATCTCGCGGCTATTGTTGTGGCTCTCTTAATTTGCTTCGGGACAACACATGACTCGGGTCAATTCTTGTTTCAAAGGCACGAGCTGCTCGCAACCGCCATTTATACATGGCGAAGCCGCAGATTCCATATGCGTAATATTTCCGTGCAAATGACGCTGCGGGGGCCGGCACCGCAGGGTTTTTCGCGCTCTTATTATAATCACGTCCGGCGTTACGTCCAGTGTGTAACCATTGTTTGCGAAAGTGATTTCAGTACTGTTGATCAAGCTAATTTCAGAGTTGATTAGACAAAAAAAAAAAGAAAAAAAAAAAGGAAAAAAAACTATTTAACAAATAATACTATGAATTGTTTATTTCATTTTGCTTTTCGGTTTTTTCTAAATTATACAATTTGTTATTTTGTAAATTTAGCCTGTAGAATGATGACAATTACAATCAGCCAAAATTAGACGTCGAATAAGGATGGCATCATATAAGGATTTTGCATGCATTATCCGGAAATAATTTGCATCTATTCGAAAAATTTAAACCTAAATGGTAAATTTGACGAATCTAGCAGCTTTCCTGTTAGAAAAATAAAATCAATTTCTTGATTGGAACATAAAAACAATATGGTGGTACATATTCTTCTCTCGTTCTTACCTCGTAATTTAACTTTCTTATTTCGTAATTTAATTCAGCCATTTGTTCCTTTTTCGAGATCCACCATTTTTTAATTTCTGCAAAAATATTTTAAATGTAAAACTTCATAATTTTTTTTTCTTTTAGTCTTACTCAATTTAACACTATTTGAGGCCCACAAATTTTTAAATCACATTTGACGAAAAGCTTTGCTTAATAAAAAGACTCCAGCAATAAAACCTACAACCATTACTGCACATTGACAGTCGATATGAGGGAGAGAGATTCTTATTCCACAAATCTGCATTCTGCTAGTTAATTCCTGGAATCTAGATCGTTTAAATTCTACAAACGAAGGAATCTGCTAGCAGATCAGATTTGTTGAATGGTTTGACTGATTAGAACGATTACAAATAAATATTAACAATTTTGGGTTGCTAAGCAATTTTCTAAATAAATCACGTTCGCTGTGTGTTGCGTGAAAGATGTTTATTCGATTCATCCAACTGATGCTAAATTCGACCAATCAAAACAAACGGGGCGGGTACCTCCTTGTAAATCCATTTGCTAAAGCGTTTTTATTCAACTTTCAGTTTCAATTCCTGATAGGTTTTGGTTTTGATGTAAGATGTCACTACAAATGATTTTAATGTTTCCCGTAATGTTTACACTCGTGCTTACTTGTTAGATCGCTGTGATAAATGTTCGTTTAGGTAATTGCTAGAGCAATCTTGAAAAATTATAGTAAAATATTAATTATGATTTGTTATTTTTAGCAAAAGAAACGAATTAAAAATGGAGCGAATACAAACAGTGTCAACAAACACATGCATTCATGATTGTCAAGCAACGATATTCATCGAAACTGCAAAGAAATGGGTTCCTGGGACGTTTTACATTGCTCCTAATGGAATTTATTTTGAATGCAAAGAAGAAGACGTAAAAACTGCTGGATTTCGTATAATTCAAATTGATTACGATGAAATTAGTGTGGTGATGAGAGAGGCTTCCAGTTACATTTTCCCCTCAATTACAATGCTGGTTGGATCGAAAAAGTATTGGTTCAGCTCATTTCCAAATAGAGATTCCATTTTCGTTTTAATCGAGCACTTCCAGAAGGAAAGATTGCTGTCTACAAATTCATCATCTTCTAACAGCGTGCCAAACTCGAGATTAGGTCAAGAATTATTAGCCATGGCTCATGAGTCGTCTAGAACTTTAAATTCTGCTGCAAGAACACTTCACAGACAGGGAAAACAATTAGAAGATGCTCTAGTTACTGCTGAAAATGTTAACGACGAGTTGGCTGTGGCTGACACTTTGCTATCTCGATTAGAATCATGGTTCGGAGGTGTCTTCCAGTCATCTAAATTTGATCACAAATCATTTACTCCAACTGAAGGCAGTGCTCAAGCCGAAATGAGATTTAGAGATTTTCAAATAGTTTTTCAAAAATATTGTGGTAATACCCATTCAAAGTCACAACACGGAATTCTACAAATTGGGAAAGATTCATTAGTAATTCAGAATTCAAAAGGCCACGTAATAAGTAAATTATTGGTAAGAATTTGGTTTTGAAAATTTATACCTAATTGTCAATATTTCTGTGTTTTCTTTCAGAAATGCGACATTGTAAAATTAATAATTACTGCGCCGTGGGAATTTAAAATTCAACAGGAAAAATTAAGAGAAAAAAATTTAGGATTTTTAATTGTTACCGCTCAGATGGTTTTGATGGAGGCGTTGCTTAGAAGATATTATCGAGAAAAACTTGAATTTGAAGAGCAGTCAGTGAGACAAATAAAGATTCGAGATGACGCTCATAAAGGTAATTTATTTTTAAAATTCTGCAAAAATATTTAATAATTTTTTTTTTCCTTGAAACAGGTCGCGTGTTGAAAGTCACATCATTGAAATACGACGGTGGTGCACAGCAAGTTACCGAAACTTCCCAAAATTCAATTGTAACGGACGAAGAAGCTCAAGAATTGCGACAAATGATCAGCGCTATGAAGATGCTGGCAGTTGACGTTGGTCGGGAGCAGACGGAACAACTCGACAAAATAGACAAAATTACTTCGGCTGTAGATACAGCTGACATTCATATCAGAGAGGACATCAAACGAATGAAAAGGCTCATGTAAATCATTATTAATAACAACTTTTATTACATATCAACTTCATTAACATTAAATAAACATTCAATCCAAACCTTCTCGATCTTTAAATGATTGTTTCATTTCTAATCTTTTTTTAATACGACTTGCTTTTTTATCCGATTTCAATTTTAATATTCTCTGCTGTTGCGCTGGTACACTCATTTCTCCATTGTAAAGGACGTCCAATTTTTCCTGTAACAACATTCGTGCAATTTTTCTATTTCTATCCTGGGATCTCGTCTGATGGCACTTGACAGAGATACCAGTTGGAAGATGTTTGAGCGAAACGCAGTTTGAAGTTTTATTTACTGCTTGTCCTCCGGGTCCAGAACCTTGTATGAATTGTTCTTCCAAGTCATTCTCGTTAACGACTGGCACTTTGGAGTAATCTATGGTTTGTTTACATCGAATTACATTAAATAACGCTGGTGAAAAAACGTTTCTCAATTGGGGTAGTCTGAAAACTGCAGTCATAGTAATCTCTTTTTCTCCAAAAAAACTTTTCCTTTCTGAAAAAAAAAACAAGTGAGTATTAGTTTTCTGAATTTCTAATTTTTATTCAGTTTCAACCTGAAATAGGTGAATTATTTTTTCTTCATCTGAAGTTTCTTTATGCTGCTCGAATTCATTTCGGATACGTTTATTAACGTATGATTTATCGCTCAAAGTTGTTTGCTTGGTGTATCGTAACAATTGGCGATATAGTGTGAGAATTTCTTGTCTGCTGGGTAATTTTGTTCCCATAATATTCCTTCGTATTTAAATTATTACTTCCAGATCTGTATGATGTAATCAACTGCAGATATTAAACCAAAACGAGAAATTATTGCTTAAATACTGTATGTCG
>JAQIXT010002576.1:0-10457 GCA_034700445.1 Stenotaenia linearis | reverse complement strand
TCAAAATCAATTTTTCTTTATAATAAGAGATTAAAATTTACCAAACACCTTTTAGTTTTGAATTTTTAACACATTAAAGGAAAACAATGGTAAAAACTGCATTTTTTGTTTTGTTTGCTATTGTTATCAATTGGTCATTGTGATCACTTTGGGGACATCGCAAAGCGATCACATTAAGCGGCGTCTACTGCATCACAAACTCACCTGTCAATAACAATTATTCTTTCGAAAGGAAATTTATTTACAACCTGTTGATCATCTTGGCTCATGTGATTAATCCGTTTACACGCTTCGTCCAACGTAATTGCATTTTTTCCTGGGAAAGCAACTAATACCTAAAAATAAAAATATTTTATTACAAAAATTTTTTATTCTTGTACTAAAACCAATCCTTTGTATAAAATTATTTTTATTTTCATTGCTCATTCCTTTAACTTGATAAATTGATTAGATATACAAAATATTTAAGAAATGCAGACATTTCAGACATTAAATGAGTCTGAATATGTAATAAAAATTTTAATTTGCTTCAGATGGGCTTAATGCAGCTTTGTTGCACAAGGGAAGGATTATTTTGATGGTAAAAATGGTTGGTATCACTTTGTCACTGATTCACACTGATTTCCCAGAAGTGATGCAAGTAGTTACAGCAGTTGGTGGTTATTAAGCTTAGTAATCACTGCATTAACAACTGTACTAATCATTACTTCCACTAAAACTTTATGACATAAGAAAAGGAGATTTTATAATTTTCCAAAATTGTTAGTAAATTAAATTAAATTTTACACTTTAGAGTTTGTCAGTATGCCATGCAATTCCAGGACCCTGGGATTTAAAGATAAGGAAAAGAGCTTAAAAAATACAAAAATAAAAAAGTTTTACAACAAAACAATAAATAAATGTAAATGTAATGTGTGTGTAAATATAAATGTATTATTTACAATTATTTATTTTTGTATTTTTTTTTTTTTTTTTTTTTTTTTTAAATGTTGTAAAGCAATCAAATAGCTTAACTTAAAATAAACTTAAAACTATGGGAATTAGCAATTGGAAATTTTGCGTAAATTTGTAGAAAAATGAAAGTGGAAATAGAAATAAACTTATAGTCAAGTAGAATTGATACTATATCAATGTCTACTTAAGTCTTGATATCGTTTCCATGAACACAGACTGCCTAAAGATACTGCAGCAATGTCAACAAGACAGTTGTCTATATTTCTGTGATATGGAATTGGTTTGCCCTACATCTCTTCAATACACCACATTTCTTCAAAGAAACCATGCAGCTCTTATTGCAAATCACAAAATTTATGGTTAGGTTTGACTTTTCATAGTTATTTATCCATCAAAGAATGTGATTCTAGCTTAAAAACAGTTTATTTTAGTTAGATTAATGTTGTAAAACATTTAAAATAACTTAAAACTCATAAATAAAGACATTGTTTGTACCTTTAAAAGTATAAGAACGTTCATTTTTGTACCTTTCTGGCGAGAGCGCAGTGTAATTGCATTCTCTTTTTTTAGATTTCCTTGAAATCGCAGCAGTATGGAGACTTACAAATTATTCAAATAGTGCAACTTTTTTATTACATTACTATAATGTAACAAGCTCTGTTTATTGACCTTGACCAATATTTCCAGGTCATTCACACAATCTCTAAACCAAACAAACAAAAAGTCCCAATTTCAGTCGCAGACTTGTTTACTGATAATCTCGCGTGACTACAAACCTAAAGAAAATTTCTACGCGCACCTAAAAAACTACAAAATATCTACAGTTTTAGGCTAATTTGCAGTTTTTTTAAAAGTTTTTCTGCAGATTTTCTTCAAAAACTTTTTTATAACATGGATATCTATGGGAAAAAATTGGGAATTTCAGATAATTCGTTACAAGTAACTCGTTATTACCCAATTCTGTGAAGTAAACACGGATAATTTTTTTCTTTACCTTACTCTTATCGGAAATCACAGGAATGTTTGGAAACGTATAAATAGAAACGTCGGACGGCGCCAATACAGCTGCGTGACTCGCTGTACTTTTTCCATCGATTTCCTTCGGGTATTTGATTATATCAATCTTAATTGGCAACTATAAAAAAAAATAAAAAAAATTAGTTAATTAAAAAATCAAATTAATATGGAAAAATGTTATTATGCATATTTTTGTGTCTGATAACAAAATATGTTTATTCATGCCTAAAGTGATAACCCCAGATAAGGATCAATGAAAGAAAATATTTAATAATAAACAAGTTGTTAGAAAATTCCAATGACCTTGCCAAAATTGTGGTGTAAAAATTAAGGTTAGATATAATTGTTAGTTTTTGAGCACCCGTGCATGAAATTTATTAATTTCAATTTTTTTCCTTTCATTAAAAGAATGGGATATGATCAAATATAATTATTTTTTTAATAATTTTAATTTATTAAATATTTAGGCTTTATGTGGTCATTATTTGATAAATTTGTGAGATCAAAATTTTTTATTTTTTAATTTTTGATAATGACTTTTGATTAAAATGATCATGCGGTGGACAACTGTCGATTAGAATATGATAAATTTAGTAAATTGATGATTGTGATGTAATTTACAGAGTGAATAGGTGTAAAATTTGATTATTTTTTGTGATTATGCGATTGATTTACAGTGATCAAAAAGTGATCAAAAGCAATTAAAAAATTATAAAAATGACCAATAGTCATTGTAAAGTGATTTAATTGATTAAAAATCATTTTAAAATGATCAAATTTATTAAAAATCACCTTAAATGATCAAAATTAGTCATAAAAGTGATCCAAAACCAATTTAAAAAAGAAAAATTGATCAAAAATCAATCAAAAATAATCAAAAAGTACTCCAAAATCACTTTAAAATAATCAAATTGATCAAAAATTACTCAAAAACAATCAAAATAGTGATCAAAAATATTTTTAAAATAACCAAACTGATCCAAAATCAGTCAAAAATAATCACAAAAACGATTAAAAACCATTCAAAAACTATCCAAATGACCAAAAATCATCAAAAATAATTACCAAACGATCAAATACCGATTAATTTATAAACGTTAATTTATAACGATTTGAAAATAATCGACTATTTTTCTACGGGTTTTGTAAACTTTCGTTAATCACATCCGACTTCTATCTTATTTATTTACTTTCAAGTGCGGTATCTTATCTCTGATAGTGGCTACTGGGATGTGACAAGTGTAACAATAATATTTCCTGGATTTCGAACATTTGTCACAAACACTTCTGCCGGTAACGGTTTCCAAAAATTCTGTTGAATCAATCCGAAGGTTTTCAAAGGGATTGATGAACGCTTTCGCCGGCATTTTGCACTGCATGATTCAATCAATAGAGATGTGTTGAAAAAAGGTTGATATACCTGATATGAATACAAAAGATTGTTTTTATTGTACTTAAAATGTGTTTTTTATGCTTATACTTGTTTGTTTTTCAATTATTTTCAATTGTTTTCACTTCCTTTAACGTGATGTCACGTGCAATGCCGATAATTCTAGGAAAAATCATAAAGAAATAATTAAAAATATTTATATTAGTTAGAAAATAGGTCACAGTTGTTAAAAAATTATTTCTTTACAGTGTTTAACCCGAGTTTTCCCCGGATTTTACTGCATCGAAGCCGCCATCTTTGCACATCCGGGGATTTAAGCTACAGCACGCATCATACCTAATAAAAACATTTTTTAAAATTAATTTCAAATGTTATAAAACAAGTTTTGTTTTTAAATATTTGGTAATTTTTAAATAATACAGTAACAGAAATAATAAATATAAAAAAATATAAAATCTTATTTGCTATATCATCGGGTATCATGCGGTTGGTAGCGCGCAACCCGCTCAACGAGAGTTACGTGACTTCGCGAGACTTCCGATTAGTACCAAGTAAAGGATGGTGGCGGTGGAGTAATTTCCAGTTGTTTGTTAGTCAGTGATGTCCGGCAGAAACGACGAGTTGTTTTTTCGACTTTGTTAAATTCCAATCGCAACAGTCGCTATGTAATATCGGTAAGTACCGCTCTCTTGCTATACCCCCTTCAGAAACCCTCCGAAACCCCACAAAAACATCGGAAAAATTCCACCCAAATCCCCCTTTGCCTCTTTATCTAGCATCTGGTACGATTTCCCTCAAATTTCTTCAAAAAACAAACAATTTCACTTTGTTTTCAATCACAATTTCGCGGAACTCGAACTCGAGTGCAATGAGTCATCGAGTTATGTAAACAAATTTTTATTTTCCATTGTTTTCTCATTTATCCTCACGATGGGCTCAAAAAATGAGCTGCGATGTATTTAAGGTGAGATATTTTGATTTAATGACGGGTGAGTCACGTAATTGCGATTTTTAAAGCGTTTTAACAACGTAAATAAACAGAAAGGAGTGTAGGTTGAATACAACTGCAGGGAGTTCGGAAAACCCGAAATAGGTTCGGGCGAACGGAATAAAGCGTTTTACGTGACCTAAATTGCTCGGATTTCTCTCGGATTATGTGGTATGAATGGATGAAGTGTTTTACGATGATTTTTCGTGAAAAAATGTTGAAAAGTTTAAATGGAAAAAACAAGATGGCCGACGGTAACGTATGGAAAGGATGGGAAATTTGGAAGATATGGAAATTGTGTGTGATTTGAGGTGAATTGTCTGTTGTTTTTGGTTTTTGTGAGGTGAAATAGGTTTTGTTTGGTTTTTTTTGGTTTTTTTTTTGGTGTTACGTGATTGATTTGTGATTTCCTTCCACTTCCTCAATGAGTTTGGTCTTAAAGTGACCCAGTTTGAGGTGGAGTTTAAGGAAATGTTTGTTTTTGTTGATGTGTTATGTAAAATGGTTTGGTTTGTGTTTGGTTTCGGGTTTTTTTGATGTTTTTTTGGTTTTTTGGTTGTTTTTGAGGAAGAAACTGGTGGAAATATGTTACAGGGGAAATTGTTTGGTTTGTTTCAGGGAAAGCTATTTTTGTTTTGTTATAATGGAGTTTTATTGGCTTTTTATGGGTTTTTATAGTTGAAAGAAATTTAATACTTGTGTGGAAGTTTATGGAATTCAATTGAGTTGATAACATTTGTGAAATAATGAAAATTCTGGGAAAATTTCAGCAAATTTTTTTAAAATTTACAGAAATTGACTTAAATTAGGTTCAAGTTTCACTTGTTTGCAAAATTTTAGCAAAATTTTATAAAATTTACTTGAATTATACTGAAAATTGGTTTAAATTTTGATAGCTTGCATCAATTTTACATATTTATTGAATTTCCATGGAAAACCCATCAAATAACTAAAACGTGACGCCCAAAATTTTAGCAAAATTCTATGAAATTTTACTTAAAATTAGTTTAAATTTTGATATTTTGCAACAATTTTACAGATTTTCATTGAATTTCTATATAAATCCCAGCAAATATCTAAAAAATTTACAAATTCAGCAAAACTTTTGCCTAGATGTCAAATCTTCAGCTTTAATTTGGCAGATTTCCATTGAATTTTGATTCATTTTTACAAGAATTCAACTGAAAAATATATATTGTAAAAGTATTACAAAATACCAGAAATTACAATAAATTTAAATTTTCAAACATAACTATTTAATATTACTGTTGATTTCCTTTTACTGATAGCAAACCATGAAAATTACAACATCGATTTGAATATTCATTATTTATAGTATACATTAAGTCAATTTTTCTATATTTATATGTCGCAGAATCGAGAACAAGCAAGGAAATATTTATTTATAACTTAATGGTTGATTTTCCTGGAAATTTGTGATTCTGTTTGGGACTTTCTCTCCCTGCCATCATCGGATTATATTACATTCAGTTTTAGCCGAAATTTTCTACAGATTTTCTTCAAACTCTGTAGAATATTAATTTGATCAAATTAAACTGCAGAAAATGTGTAGATTTTGAAGTAAAACTATAGAAAATCTATAGATTTTGAAGTAAAACTGTAGAAAATCTGTAGATTTTGAAGTAAAACTGTAGAAAATCTACAAAAATCTACAAAATTGGTCAAAAAACTGCAAAAAACCTCAAAAAATTTTCTAAAAATCTGCAGGTAATCTTTTAAATTTTTTACCTGGGCCATTAAAAACAATTACATTTTTTGCCGAAACTCGGAAACCGAAACGGCAGAAAAGAAACCTGAATGGATTTAAGACGACCAATGTATTTAAGACATTTTCAAATTTATGATTTTTTGAGGCAATTCACCCATAGTCCCAATTTAGAAAAGTTTCTAGACGCATTAAACATCCTAAATCTGTTTAGATTTTGATTTTAGTCATTGCGGTTCCAGAGTTACGGCAAAAATTAAAGTTTTAAAACATTTTTAATTTTTAATTTACCAAACTAAAACCAAAAAAAAATTAATAGCTACATTCAAAAACTAAACTAATCTTAGTTTCCTTTCAGTTTTATGCTTAATTATGTCAATTTACATTGCAGTTTATATTGCAATATGGTATTTTTTATAATTTTTCCGACTTACTAAAACGTCGGCAAATCTGCACTTTAACATTACATTCAGATTTTAATTTCTCAATCCATCTACTATATCATCATTAACTGTCCCTTTATACTCAATATCACTCCTAACCTCTTACATAAGCTGCCATTGAACTACACTGACATTGCAACACAATTTCTTCATATCAAATTCACATACAAACCCCTTTAACACAACCAAACTCAAAAACCAAACCAAAAACCCAACCAAAAACCCACAAAAACCTAAAATCCAAATAAAAAAACTAGAAATCCAAAAAAAAAAAAAAATTTCCAAATTCCAGCCACTAAAAGCACCACAATCAAGTTAAAAATACACTATCAGCCCAGTGATGTAATTTTCCATTGATTTAAGGGATTGGGTTTCACTTGATTAACAACATTTGTTATTATATAGAATTACAAAAAAAAAAATTTATTTTTTCTTAACTTTTTCTAATTTTTTTTCTCAATTTTTCTAATTCAGGTCTACAATTAGGACTAAATTGAGGAAAATCGACTAGAAAAGAAGAAAACAAGAGGAAAATGTCTTCAAAAATGGACTCGACTTCAGTTTGCTCATCGATTCCATCGAGTTCGAACATGGGACCGAAAAAAAGGAGTTTATCCAGACTTTCGTTTCGCCGGCTGTTTTACGCCGCGCCGTTTCTCAATCATCAATCTAGATCATCGGCTCATCGCAAAAGGGAGGCCACAATGCCGGGACCAGCAGTTTCCGAAATGGAGGTGATTAATAATTCAGCGGATTATCGAGTTTGGAAGTTTAATAATATATTTCTTGAATTTTCCGGGGAAATTGCGATGAGGTTTTCGACGAGTTATATATGGTCCTGATAGCGAGGGGAGTTAAAGGGGAATTGAGTCGTTCCCTGGGTGTTAAATAGTCGGATGAAAGTCTACAGATTATCTACAGTTTTTTGGCCAATCTTGAGATTATCTATGATTTATCATGAAGTTTGGAGGTATTCTGGAGGTTGTGGTTTTGAATAGAAGTAGGAAATCTGTAGATAATCCAGGCAGCATTAATAGTCACGAATACCGTATCTCATCGATTCTAAGACACTTTTTTGATATTACAGGTCGAACCTCGATATAACGAACTCGAAGGGACCGTCAAATCTGTTCGCAATATCGATAGTTCGTAATATCCAAATTTTTTAACATTGAATGAATGGATAGGAATCCAACCAAACTTTTAAAAAAATTCGTTAAAACGAGGAATTCGCAATAAGCGAGTTCGTAATAACAAGGTTCGACCTGTATACCGACTCCAAAATTGGGGGTGCATCTTAGGAACGGTGCACTTTATAATGGAAATTAGCATTTTTTAAAAATTTTTGTAGTACAGGAAATTAGGGTGCATCTTGGATTCGATGAAATACGCTATGTAGAATGTTTGCAACTCAATATAGGCATTCTATGATAATGCACAATTTTAGAAATATGGGAATTCAAAATAAATTGATCTGAGGCAGCACAGAAGTGGATAATTTTGTGACGTAGATGAATGAATGTTGAAATCGATATAGAATATTCACGTCAATGTTTATTTTGTCTCGATATTGTATTTACTTGTAGTATCACGAGTGAATAGGAAATTGTCAAAGATTTTCACGAATGATATTCGTCTGATTATATCACGAATCAAATGTCCAAAGTTGGTCAAAAAAATTATCACTAATGATTTTTCATTGGCCATTTAGCAATGGCTATCACTGATCAGGTTGTGGATTTGAATGTTTCTTAGCTTCTCATTGGCAAACATTTGATGACATTTGATGATTGATGTAATCATGGGCACACAACAGTCTACAGACTTGTGTAGAGATATTGGGGGGCATTTCTCTACTTAACTGTTTTACAAAATTCATTTATCTATATTTCAGCAATACACATTCAATATAGTTATGCTGATTGGAAACTGTTTTCGGTGGCCGGTGATTAGGAATAAAGCCAATATCATAGCAAGAACTAGTATTTGTGTCACTCATTTATTAGTGCACCATGGAACCAGGGACCTCCAGCCTCACTAGGGGCAGGAACCTGGGAACCCAGTCAGAATTGGGGGGCCGTCCAGGTCAAATTTTGGCTGATACATTTCTACAGAATGTATCAGCTGATTAGTAAATAGTCTGTTAAATGAACTCTAATGAAATCTATTTTTGCATGTAGATAGCTACTAGGTAAATGCTATGAGCTTTTCGCATTAATGATGACTGAGCGATAATAGACTTCAAATAGGGATTTTAGTCCGGATAATATCCTATCTAAAATATCCAGATAATTAGCTATTTTTAAAGTATTTGAATATCCAGATAATTTTCAACAATATTCAATTTTAGAAAGTATTTGAAATTTTGGAATTTAAAGATTTTTGCCAATTGACACAGATTTTCATTAAAACTGCAGCAAATTTGAACAGAAAACAATCATAACTGAATAATCATATTTCGATTTATTTTAAAATTGATTTAAAAATAATAAACTTAACTAGACGCTATTTTGTACCACGAAAACTTGAGACGGAAAATTATCCGAATATTCAAATAATTTCAAAAAAATATCCGGATAATTAATAAAGTCTGATACATGGAATTCCTAAATTCAAATCTGTATGTCTTATCCATTTCTAATGCAAATAACTCCAATGGCCTTAGGAATGGCCTTGAAGGTCAAATTTGACGTCACTGAATTGTTCACTGATTGCCTCAATTCATGCAGCCGATCAGCGAATGATGAAATCAAAATGTCTACAAAGGATCCATAAAGACAGTCTCTCGTAACCACAGTTATTCAAAGCTGAGATTCTCAATTGAAAGGGAAAATAGGATTAGCAAAGCGTAGAAAATGAGCTGTTTTGTTCTAGTTATCGATAACGAGCAAATGAGGTGAAATGAAAGCTCTGTGCTTGAAATTATTGGTATAAAGTACCAATTACTCGGATGTTTACTGCACCAGTAATTGGTGATTGACATGACACTGGATCAGACTTCAGAAAATAAGTTTCCACAGTTGCTACCATCTGCAGTGCTGATATTACAAATTTTACAGAAAATATTATAGAAAATTACTGGTTTGAATGGAAATTACATGTTGAGTCTCTCGGTTATTGACTGCTTGTAATTAGGAGACGGTTTTTTCAGGCGGAATAAATTGAAATTTGGGTGTTGGAAATTTTTTCAAATCGAGTTAAATCAGGTTTAAAAAGTTCATAAAATTGGTTCCAGAGCCCCAAAACTTCAATAAAAACCATTCAAACAATGTAACTTCATTGAATAAGCACTGATAATCCAATTAAATGCTAAAATTACCAAAGATTAGCCAATTGTCAATTAGTCAGTCAACAATTATCCTTAAAATCCGAAAAATGTTTTTCGGATTTTATTGGGTTTTATCCTAATTTTAAGAAATTGTTTTAGTGATGAAACTGAATTAGTGCAGACTAAATGCTATTTAGTTGAGCACTAGTTTGATTCTTTTGGCAGACCATCCATATTGGCTATTGTTAGCTTTTGTTGGCAGAAATCAAGATTAAGAGGTCACCACTCTTGATTAAGTGGTCTGTTCCTGAAGGGTATCTGCTTGTCTCCAGTTTTTTAAAGAAATTGCAATTGTTTTTCTAAATTTGTAGGGCTAAGTGGTTTTTAACAGCGTTGGGCCATGCGATATTGTACAATGAGATGAAAGTGTGCAACACAATGCAGTGTTATTAGGGTTTTCGCTTTTTACTATATAGAGCCCATTGACTTTAACTTTCATTAGGGATTTGGGTTACTATATTTCTTTGAATAGTAGTATCTCGCACTTCCTGTTGCATAACTAGTTGTTTCTGGTTTATTTAAGTTTTAAAGTTTTACAATAGGTGCATTCAATCTTAGGTTTATAAACGGATTATTCCGTTTAGTTGGTTTAAATACAAGGATTTGTTCTC
>JAQIXT010002575.1:0-10459 GCA_034700445.1 Stenotaenia linearis | reverse complement strand
AGTTTTTTAAATTTTTATCGATTTCAACTGTTATAATTGGGTTTATTTCAGATTTTCAGCCTGCAGCGAATTTATCGAATGGAGTTCCTTGAAATCCATAAAAACAAACAATTCATTCGATTTTTTTTTCATTCGATTTAAATCCACCCATGCACTTTTCATTCCATTCACTTCGACCGTGATAGATTCCCTTTGCACAAATCCACCACAACTCGCCAATTTCAGTTAATCTCGGCGCTCGAGCCTCGGATTGTAATTACAACACGATTTTAATGCACTCGGGTCAAACAACCGACCTTAAACGACTGAAAACCTCAGTCGCATAATTAATTAGCCAAAAACCTTTACATAACCAACCAAAACACGACATCGAAGCAACTGTCAATAATCAGAACATCTCGCACGTTACAAATCACGTCGATTTTCACCGCAGCACTGCCGTGAAGCTTAACCAAACTGAGACACGAGATTAAGTGTGCGAGTGTTTTCATAATAACATTTGCCTTTGCCGGGACTCATCGCGTCCTTAATTAATGCAATTTTCCCGTCTTAGGTGTGCAAACTGCTCTGTCCTCTTGAAACACAGGGTTGGCTAATTAACTCGGGTGCTAAACTACTGCATCTCGGTTACACACTTGTAACTACTTGGATTTTGACGTCTTATTCCTCTCACACACACACAGAACCATAAACGACAATAGTAAAAACGTGTGTTTTGTTATCGCGGGCATTACGTATCGTGGCATATTGCTTCATTACAACGGCTCATTAACTGAGCGCCAAATGTCTTTGGGTTTGTTTGCTTGCGCTGACTTTTAATAATATCTGTCAGAGGAAAATGGGAAGAAAGAGGCGCGAGGAGAATTAAGAAAAAAATGAGGGCCGACAAGCCCGGTGAATGAAGATTTTGTTCGGTGTTAATGAGGAAGTGGTAAGGCAGTGTCGATAAAGATTTGACGTTGCACCGAAATCCCTGGGTAAATGCAGCTGCGATGCATTGTGTGATAATAAAGTGACTGGTTGCTTTTCACATGACGACGAGGCGCAATTGTTTGTGTGTATATAAATTAAATTGAATAGTTGATGTATGCAATGCAAAGGTCTGATGTTGATGTTTCAAAGTTTAATGTTCAAAGTCGTGCTAGTGCATTTAGTGGTAAATGCCTCCCAGGTCCCCTCTTTGAATGCATAATTGGTGTAAAGTGCGTTGTCCTATACTTTTGATGGGAATATTTTGTCGAGATTATCAAAGGGGCAAAACCAGTGAGTTTGCTTTCCTGCAAAATTTTTAGAAAATTACTTTTTGTTAATTGTTTTAATTACCGTTCAGCATTTAAAGGTTATCGGCTTCGTTTACTTCCTTTTGATTATCAGTGTCGTCCACTTCCGGGTTTGATATTTCAATATTTCAAATTTATCATCAGGTAAAAATATTGTTTGCATATCGTAAAATAATACCGTTTGTAAACATTACTGTTTTTGAGTGGCAGTTTGAATGTAAACATTTAATGTTTTCTGTCTAAAATCAATTTGAATGTAAACACTAAACCATACAAAAGTGACGTACAATACGTCCTTACATTTTCTACTGTTTTTGTTGAAATGTTGATTAGTGATGGTGACAAGTTTAACCAAAGTGTTAAAAATGATATCCACGATCCGAAGTAAACGATCGAAGCCGGTTTGTGCCACGTTTGCTTCATTTGTAATTGTGGAAAGGGGGTGCGTGAAAGTGTCATCAGTTCAAATTACTATAAATGCCCTCGACCTCTTATCAGCAGCAGCAAAAGAGCCGAGTGCACAAAGCCCTCCGAGTTTCCGCTCTGCTGCATTTCAACTCTGTGAGGATTTTATGCAGAGGGAGATTTGCTTGTGGGGAGCCCTTTTGTCTTTGCCACTCGTAAGTCAGTGTGCCAAGTATAATTTCTCCTCCGAGGCCTTCCATTTGGCCGGTCAGCCAACTGAACGCCCGAGGAGCATCCGATGTTTGTGCGCGCGGCTATTGAATAGTTATAAAGTTGTGCAGGCGGATTCAGGTGTGGAGTAGCGACGGTTTATGGGCTGCCAGCTTGGGTTGGGGCCCATTCACGTGTGAAAGCGTCTCTAGTCCTTCTCCACTCGATGGGGTTTATCATCGCGAGCATTACCTGTGTTTCTCTGGTGGACCGAACCTAACACGTTTTGTGACTGGCACCCATCAGGCTTTGGTGTCGTGAACCCAACTCGGTGTGATAAGGTGAGATGAGGAAAGCGAAGATATTCATGGTTTTGTTGTAAAGCTCACTGTAGCACGTAATCAAAGCATCGGAATTGGCATGGCAACGGGTGAGTGTGCTGCACGGCTTTACCCACACCCCGTCCATCACGAGCACCAAACGTCATAAAATGCGCCCGGATATTTTCCACGAGGGAGAGACGATGCATTTTGTGTTTTTGTCTTTTTATTTTTATTCCCTTTATAGGAAGCCGTATTTTTGCTTCCCCTCTCTCGACGAGTTTGAATATTAGATTTTAGTACGATTTTCAAGTGTAAATAATGTTGTTGTTTGTTTTCTTTTTCATCTTTGTTCGCTAGGTGTGTTTAGTTAAATGGATTGTGAGTTGGAATACATTTTCGGATTGTGTATGAATCTCGATGGAGTGCTACAAATATATTGAAAGATGTTTCAAATGACCAATTTGGTGGAACACTTGTTACGAGGCTTTTAGGAAGTGTCCAAACGGAATTCGGTTAATTGTCTCGGTGCTGAGTAAATTGAAAAACCAATAACATTTCTAGTATTGATGGGGAAAATTACTTTCTAGATTGAAATTTATCGAATTTTTTCTTTCAATTTGTCAATTTCACGCTATGCTACAATTTGGAGCGGGGTTATGTACGATTTCCGGTTTGGTTGGGGGTCTCAAATTTTAAAGATTCAGGCGTCTTTCCACGTAGTTTGACGTCTTTAAAACGGAAACCTCCTAAAGTGACCGGAAGTGCATGTGAAAGCTATCAAAATTGTCTCAAAAGTGTGAATTTTTAAATCTCACTTGTCAATTTGGAGCAACATAAAATGCTACTTCTGGTTTCGGTAGGGCATTGAAATTGTATGAGTTTGTGGGTCACCACATTCACTAAAAACTCTGAAAATTCTAAAACCATAACGTAAAAACAAATGCCTTTCGAAAATGCTCCAAATGCAGCTAAAAAATGAAATTTTACTAGTTTGCTAAACACGCCAATTTGGAGCAACCTAAAATGCCACTTTCGGTGGCGATAGGTTTTTGAAATTTTCTGAGCCTGTAGGTCACCAATTACAGTAGAGCCCCTTAAAGTTTCAAAATCATAAGGTAACAGGAAATACTCTCCCAATGCGCTTCAAATCGCGGAAAATGAAATTTCTCTATTTTGCTCAACGCTTTCCAATTTAAAGCAGAATAGACGGACATTTCCGCTTCGACTAGGAGTTTAAACTTTTACGGACTCGTTTGCCTGAAACCATACATGAATCCCTTAAAATTTGAAATCCGTAAACAACCGGAAGCGTTAGATTTCTCGAAATGGCGAAAGACATGGAATTTCTTAAATTAAAAGATTTTTCATTCGACCCGAGGATCACCGCAAACTAATTGAACGCATTTACTGCCCGATAACATTACAAATGTTTACTTAAGCTGTTTGATTACATTATTAGTATTTACCTAATGTGTCGATTCGTAAAAATTATATCACGCAACTCGCATAAAGCCTAAACAAACAGAAAAAATCCAAAGGGAAATATTTAACCAACACAATTAAAATTCCTATTAACGATCCGAATCAAATAAAACGTAATAAACGTTGGGAATGTGACACACTTGCATTTGAAATATGGGAGTGTGTTAACACGAGATAAGTGAGTATTTTAATGATGATGTATTGAGCTCGCGGTTATTAAATTAATTTTTTTCAATTTTTTTTTAATCGAGTTTCATGAGCTTGTATCGCAGCGAAGCCGAATCTCGTGGAAAAAAGGAAATGAGAAAAAAAAATATAACGCGTTTGTAAATATTTTTGGACGAAATTTGCATTGTATTTGGCATTTGTTTGTTTTATCTAAATGAGAATCTTTTTTCAACGCTTGTTTTGTTTCCTTTCTTTTGTAAGCAATTCGCGAACGAAACCACCGAGAATTAACCGCCAACAAAATACAGTGGTTGATTTTGCGGTGTAGTGCAGAGAAAATCTACAATTGATTTTTTTTTCTCAGAACAAAAAAAAATTGAAAAAAAAATCTTTTGAAATTCAAAAACAAAAAAATGCAAAGTGTCGTTTTCGATTCTCATTTCAAGATTATCCTTTAAATGGATCAATTTGCCCAGATTTTTATTTATTTCTAAGAGTACAAAGAGACATTTATCAGTTGGTTTTATCCCTAATTTACAATTGGCAATAAAGATAATGAAGCATGCATGGATTCAATTAGCTGCTTAACACCCAAACTGAAATAATTCGAGCAGGTCTAACGTCGCAGGCCCGTAAACAGGGATAAAGTAACACTTTGGATGCAAAATGCCTCAATCTCATGCTTTTCGCTTTTGCCTCGCTGTATGCTTCTAGTCATGTTGTCTTGGAAACCACACGTATTCACACAATTTTCCAAGCTGCTCTTGTTGCCAACATATGTCGCCATCACTATATACACATATATCTAGATGCAAAGTAGCTCTAACTCACGTCTTTTATGCTACTTAATAAATTTGATGTAATTTATCCGCTCTACGTTTTCCCCTTTCTCACGTTCAACGTTAACTAACACGCGAAACTTCACCACATGGCACGTAAACAAAGAAAAATTTACAATTTCTCGTTAATTCTACGAGTTATGATGCCAAAACGAGTTCTTACCTTGCTCGAAACGGAGGGTGATGAAAAGTGAGACGATGATACCTGGCAAAGAGCGCATGCTGCTCGTTGTGCCCGTCGATGGAGCGTTCGGTCGTGATCTGCCGCTGGATTTGTTTATCCTAAAGCGCACTAGGGATGCAGCTCACTGAACAGCCGCTGCACTCGGCCTCCGTTCGCCCTTTGGCATCACTCGATCTGGGCGGGAGGCATCTGGTGCGAGCCCTCGACCGTGTGTAGCTCGGCATAGGTTTTCCTTTTGTCGAGTGCTGAGCTGAGGTGTGCTGATGAGCAAAGCGAGTGTGCGCCTACTGCGCATGTCACGTGATGGCTCAGCCTCTTTTTCGCGCTGGATCATCGATCGAGTGCAATTCATGCAGTCGCTGAGGGTGGGTGGACAAGATGGGGTTTGCTCGCGACGACTGCTGCGTTGATTGTGTATTTCGCTCGCTTTATATTTCATAATGCCATTTGCATTAAATTGACTTTGCGTTCAGTCCGAGGAAATGTCACTTTTCATCCGTTATTGAATAGATTCAAGTCGTATCAATTTTTTATACAGTTTACGATATTAAAAAATAATTTTCAAACATTTTTCTATGGATTTAATCCACAGTCAGCTAGAATTACGTGCGACAGGGATTTATTTACTCATTGTTTATTTTTTTTTTTGTATCTGAATTTTGCACGAACCATCAATTTTAAAGCTCAGATTTGTTTATTTTTGACATTTATCATTCATTTTTTTGCCTTTTTCTATTTACAACATTAAAAAACTTACGGTATAAGCTCATTTTTTGAATTTTCAAGATCTAATCCCAGTTTTTTATAGTCTGTCTATAATTTTGCTTTGTTTTACATTTTTAAGATATAAATTCACTTTCTTCCCTTCTTTTTAGTGCACAATTTCAGTTTTTTCGTGAATATTCATGATATGATTTCATTTTCCTGCCTTAAAAACCTAATGAAAATCCTATCTAAATTTTTAAAAAATTGAAAAAAACTAAACCCAAACAGTTTTCACGCGCATTTCCTACCTTAATACCGTTTTCCAAGTCAAATTTTAAACAACATTTTAATTTTTCATTTTTTCTCACTCTTCTGGCCAGAAAACTGCACATCTGCTTCTCTGCAATAAATTCCCTTATGTAATTATTCGTGGATATAACTAAGCTTCTAATCCCCTGACCATGGAATTAGTTTTCTTTACTGCATGAAAACATTGAAATTAAAGTGAAAATACATTAAAATCATCCATAATTGATTTTGCACACTCAATTGGTTGATTCAGTTGTGCTGGCACTCATTTCTGATGACGTTTTAAAAAATGTAAAAGCGAAAATGGTTTCCTGTGCAAAATTAACCAGAATCGATTTATTTATTAATGCAGAGGATTGATTTGAATTATGATTGGCCAGTGCTGGCGAGTGTGCCTTATATACTGCACATTTGATTACACGTTGCAGAAAGTAGGAGGACTTTGTGGACGGGAAAAAGGAAGAAAGTTGGTCGAGCTGATCAAATATTTATATGGTGAGAAAATGTGGAAGGAGAAGCCAGAGGCGAAAATGAGTTAGTGGAATTGAGGGGTTATTTTTATGTTGAAAAAATATAAAAAGTTGAGTGTCATGAGTGCACTGGTCAAGAAAGTTTTGTTGTTATTAAAGAGGAGGAAAGTTCATTTTGTCAAAATGAAGTTTATGGCAATGTTGTGAGAAGATGTTTAGTAAAAAGAAAAAATGGAGGAGGGGAAATGAAAGTTTCCATTTGAATTAATTGTAGGTATGCAACTGCTGTTGCACTGTTTTGCAAAGAAATTGGACCATTAGAGTAAATACGGGACTGCATTCTAATGACTTTTATGGCATTGCTCAAATAAAAGTGTTGAGGAAAAGACCGCTTTATTATATATGCGTGCGTTGGATAATGAAAGCTGAATTCACCTGGCTCCTGATAATAAATAAATAAATCCTATTTTACATTTTAACCCGATGCTTGACCTTTTTTAATTAGTATTTATTAAGAAATCTCGATGGGTTTCTTGTTTGGAGGTGTGATAATGACGCAATTGATCTCTCAATTGATGATCACCATGTGGGCGGATTCAGATTTTAAGTGGAGCTTTGAATTGATTTTTCTATTTTTCTATTTTTTTAAATTCATTTCATCTTATTTGTTTTTTTGAGATTTTTTTCAAATATAAATTATAAATTTTTAATTAATTTTTTAATGTTTTTCCAGGTTGAATTTATTATTCTTAAAGTAACGATTTGAATTATTAATAGTCTGGGATTTGGCTACTAATTTCTGTGTTAAAGTGGACGGATTCGAAGATAATTTTTGCCTCATAAATCTATTGCGAGGTAAATTGGAATATTCAGAGGCTGATATTTTATGCTTGTCTGGTAAGTGTCCGTGTGTTTTATTTAGAATTGGGGAAGGTCGATACGGCGTTTGCAAAGGTGGTGCAATTGAGTGATTGCAGGGAAGTGTCTGGAATGCTGGCAAGATGTTTGTGTCTGTTGCTTCGTGCATACGTACGTGCATTTTAAATTTAAGCAGTGCGAAATGAACGGTAATTTTTAGGAATATGCGCACGCGGCTTGTATATTGTTATTTTTAAGGTAAAATTAGCTTATACTGTTGGTTCTCATGTTAACACTGAAATCTGATGTTTCGCTTGTTTATTATCGATTCCTGTATTATTTTCGTAAAGATAAAGAAAACAAGCGCATTGCTACTTGAGATGAATCGTTAATTTCCATTAGAATTAGAGGTGATGCAGTGAAGCGAACTCTGATTATGTACTGCTGTAATTTCGAGCGGTTTAATGTGGCACTTCCGGTTTGCTTAGAGTCTTCCGGTTTTGTGGACACTGACCTGAGGACCCATAGTTGGTGTCCCTGAAGTTTTGTGGTTCTACTTAAACCGGAAGTGCGATTTAAGGCCGCTCCGAATTGCAGTGTTGACTGCAATATTTAAAATTTCGAGCGCATGATGAATCGATTTTCGGTTTGATTACAAACCTGTTAGGTTATAGGACACTGACATCTAGACCTATAGTTCGTGCTCTTGAAAGTTCGGATTCCTAATCAAAACAGAAGTGTGATTTTAGCTCGCTCCAAATTCATAATATTTAAAAATTGTTATTTTTGTCTGAGAATTGGATCGAGTCAATATTAGTTTTACGATTGAATAAATTGGTTGCGTAATCGTAAGTTATGGAATCACCGACATTGAGGTTTATAGTTGCTGCTTCCAAATTCTCAAGCTTTAAATCTAACCGGAAGTATCTTCTCGGTGCGCTCCGAATTGCATCCTCGCATAAAACATTGAAAAAAATAATTTTATTTTCCATTTTCATTTTTATGTGCGAAAGAAGTAGAATAAAACCCATAAACACAAACGAGAAAGACATATTTTTTGTTTAAAACTAATAAAATGTTGGTATTTTAGATGTCTCGCGCATCATGGCCTTCGGACTTTACCACAACAGTCACACAGGAATAATAAAATTGGTTGAGGAGAGAGAAAAAAGTTGATATAATTTAGATAAGTGTGCAGGAAGGAGGCAAACGATAAGAAAAAGTGTAAGATAGAGGAAAAATTTGTTAAGAAGATAAACAAATCAGTACTTAATGTTTAGCGACTTAGCGACTAATCCGTTTGTTTCTGAGCGAGCAAATTTATGAGCAAACACAAATCTTGGGATGTATAAATAAGGCGAAGCAATTTGCGTGCGCAGCTCCGAACTTATTAGAAAAGTGTTTGACCCCCGACCCTTTATTTTGTGCAAAGAGGAAAGGGGTGTATCTTTTGAGCAACAGTAGGCGGGTATTGGAGGTTGTGAAGTCAGCCATCAATCAAGCAACTCGCTTGAATTGTTCTTGTTATCAGCATTAATGCAAGGGTGCTGCAGGTTATGTATGGCGCAGAATCGGGCTTGATGACTTAATTAGCAGTCCGATTTTCACTGGCGGAGATGAACCGAAGGGATGAAATTTTGTCATTTTTCCGGGGTGGGTGGGGGGATTGAAATTTGAATTTAAAGTTGTTAATAAATCGATAATGTATGGCGTGTTTCTTATTCGACCTTGTGTTTTCATTGATTGTTTGTGACGCTGTCAGAGTTCAGTGACATGTGTGCTAGAATACGCCAACTTCAATATCGATTAGTGTTAAGCATTTTTAGAAGAACATTTATTTTTTTTAACTTTTTATCCTCGCACTTTTAACGCCCCTCTTGATATAATTACGTTAATTTTTCTCTTTTTTGTTTCACATTTTTTTTCTAATTTGAAGCAATGGGTCCCAATCGGCTGAGAACTAGGTGTTCATTTACTTTTTCTCGTGATTTTAAATCATTTTAAAATGATTTTTATAAGATTTCACGTTATTTTTTAAATTATACAATGATGTGAACAAGTGAAAGATGTTGTAAATCACATCAAATGATGGCAGATTACTTCGTAATGATATTAAATCAAATGAAAGTTGATGTTTTAATTGCTGTTGAATTTTTTAAATGTGATTTTACAACACATTTAACATATCTTTAAAATAAATTTACTAAAGATTAATATAAAGGTGGTTGTTTTATTGTTTTTATACTCTTTAAACATTCTCCTGGTTGTGAAATTAAGAAAATTACTTCTAATTGACTTAACATTATTTAAACTGTTTTTTTTTCAAATTTTGTTTTGCAAATAATTTTTGACTTTGATTTCCGCGCACTTAAATGTTGTTTTTCCTCCCAACTAATCACTTAGTGCTTTAATCAGACTAGTAAACACTAAATAATAAAATAAAATCGACTTTATCCTCAGTTGGGATTCTCTAGGGGTCGAACATGCGTTTTGTTTATTCGTGTTGACGAGTGCGGTGAAAAGTTGTTTTGTCGAGACTTCTCTATTCACGTGTTTGCAAATATCTTCTCGTTAGAGGCGCACAAGTAAATCCACGCTCGGTACAGGGGTTTTATTAGAAAGCGGCGTTTCATCGGCGCCTCCACGCAAACTTTCGAATTTTCATCTATTCGAATCCGTTTACGGTGGCAGGAAACATTTCACCGAGCTCGGCACGAGTAAATCAAGAATAGTAGGTCAATAGAGGTGGGAGCTGTGAGGTGACCTCGTATTCTCGTAAACGTGTTTATTTGCTTCATTGGGAATGAGGGTTTAGTGCATTTTCTTGTCTCGGGCCCCCAGAGTTGAGGGGTGAGCGAATAAAGTGGAAAAAGATGCATAATTTGAGCACTTAGATAAGGTTTCGTTCATGTTAACGGCGTGCGAGGGAGGAAACGTTAATTTTGCAGCTTTAATTAGTGTTAGCATGTCTGTATCGACTGAAACTGACGTGTTAATACGACAGGTGACGCTGCAAGTTTTTTCGTGGAGAGGATTTGCTGGGAAATCCTCTTGGCAAAATTGTCGTTAGTTAAGGTCCCACCCCTGTGGAAATTAAGGTCGATTACTAAACGAGTGTTCTCATATCCATATCCATCAAAGTGTGGGTTGGCTGTCGTGCAGTCAAGTCTGATGTGGCAGCTCATCACAATCCCACTCTTATGACAGATTTGTTCTATTGATTTTC
>JAQIXT010002574.1:0-10462 GCA_034700445.1 Stenotaenia linearis | reverse complement strand
CAACGTTCCTGTTCGTCTTTTCTGGTGTCAGTGAATCTCATTTCGCCAGCCTTTTGTGCTGCGATGATTCCTGCTTTGCCAACGAGGGAATCGGTCAACGTCGATTTTCCATGATCTACATGGGCAATCACGGACATATTGCGAATATTTCGCTTTCTGTCCATCAAGCCCCGTATCTCGTCTACCGTGAAATTCACCTTAAATTAAAAGATTTAGTTAATAAATTCAAGTAATTGTAGTTTTATTGTGGAAGAGGCGAAAGGAAGAGTCGAAAGTTTTAAAAAAAAATCCGACACCGTTGGCTTAAACTGGCCAATTTTATTTTCTCTTTCTTGCAATCGTGCAACTCCACATATTTCGAGAAGACGACTTAACGCTTAAAGAGGCTTAATTTAAATAGAATAAAATGAAAGAAAATGCGTTGCTTTGTTCAAATAGTTTTAACAAGTGATCGAAATCCATCTCCATCCGTCAATCAATCTATTTAAACCGTCGTGATCAAGTATTTTCTAGCTACTATTACTACTAATTTCAACCAAATTCCCCATATTTACTTACCATGTTTGTTAAATTTGATAGAAACGCAAATCTATTCTCATGCGAGTGAGGATTGATGCAATGTGGCACCGATGGCGGATTCTCCCGCTGCGGAAAGAAATTTCAACGTATTGCGATTGTCGACAGTGGTGAAATCACAGTGCGTAATACCTTGAAACCGAAGTTTAAAACAGAGCTACTTTCGTCTTTCTTTATACTAAACATAAAACAGATCGTACGTTTTATTACGTCATTTCATTCCTATTCAACTGTCACTTGGAAATTCAGAGTATTCCGTTTGACGTCATCGCATTCAATCTTGATTATTAGTATTGTGTAATAAAATAAATAAAAATAAATATAAAATTTTATTATGTAAGAAACTAATTATGCTATGTAAATTAATAATCAAGATATAGTTTTAATTTCAATCTTAAAAGAGTGACACATCTGTAGTCTGGTTCGAGAATGTTTTAAATGGTGGAAAGAAACGTTGTTTGCTCGTACAGTTTTCAATTCGCGTAATATTGTAGCGATTGGTACGTGCGTCTTAAATTTTGTCTGTATTTCGTAACCTGTCGATTGCGCAATAAGAAAAGTCGGAACGTAATTTGCGAATGCGTATCACTTGCTAACATGCGACATATGTAACCTAATTTGCAAAATATCCTTCAGCTTAACGAAAATAATCTTGTATATTTTATTTAATTTCTTTCCTTTTATTTATTTTATTATTCTCTTTTTTTAGGTAATGTTGCTGTGAGTCCGTATATCAGTGCCTTAAAATTACAAAGTGGCCATGACAGACGTTTTAGACGCAGCAAATTCCGACAGTAGTGAAAATGAGGACATTAACCGATTATTTCCTAGATGCAAACCTAAAATTTCCAGCGATTTTAATTTAAACAAATCTAGCGACGAATCTCCAATATATTTACAACACGAAAACAACGGCAACAACGAATTAGAACAGAATGGAATTTTCGAACAGGGGGATTACATCATCGATTCCCTAAAAGATGAATCATACGAAGAAGATCGGTCTGTTGTTAGTGCATACGGAATGTTCGGCATCAACTGTGCCGAGGAAGAGAAAGATGATGGAAGCACGAACCAGTCTTTCGATACGAACTCGTTTCAGGAATTTAAGCTTCGAGAAAGTCGAATAGAAATTGCAGGTGGGAGAGAAGTTTACTCAATGAACCGTACTCGACATTCTAGAAAACGACTCAATGACGATGGTAGCAATCTGAACGTAACGTTGCCAGAAGTGAAAAGTGGCGATGAAAAAAAGGGAAATTTTCATCCAAACTACCGAGCGACGTCGAAAAACGAAGTTGAAATTGCATCCAAGAAGCTTCTGTGCCAACACTTTGAAAACAGACCAGACGCCGTCGTTTACGAAACCCAGATCGACGGATCCGAAGTAATCTACGACGACATCGGGGATTGGGCTCAGCTGAAAATATTGGAAGAGTCCTCGGCCATCAATATCGAATTGAGTTCCGAAGAGGAAGACTCGTCTCTCACTCCTACTGCCACAAATGAAGACGAGGTTTCGGGAAAGGTTTTGTCATCAATCGGCAATTTGCAAATTGCTGAGTATGAGGGTTCACCAAGACGATATGGACCCAGACCCGGTCATCCAGAACGCATCGTGGAAGACGTGGTTGGCGGAACACTGCAAATGATTCTCGAGCAGGGAATGAATCAACAGGAGACGCAGCAGGAATTCGGTAGACCGCAGAAGTACACCAGGGACTGTAGCTTGTACGTCGGCCGAAGATTAGCACATTTCCAAACTTCCTGCATAGAAGAGAGTCCAAAAAAACCTGTAAATGAGTTAAGAAAAAATGTTTATTCAGATTGCTATTTAGATAGTGCATCACCACTCAGTGAGTGCGTATCCAAAACCCAATTAACAGACAATATATTACTAGATGTTTTGGATGAAGACCACGAGAGCAATAGCACCAATCCCGACACGGAAGATCTGGCCGAGACCGAGATGGGCGAACAAGTTGGACAAAGTCGCAATTTCACGTTGAGCCCAGAAACGACTGACTGTGATAGCAACGACTTGGAAAGCGAAGTTTCTTACGAGAACGAGGAGAGTGTTCCTTCTGATCATTTATGCTCCAGTATGCCCGTTCTCGAAGACGGGCTGTCGAGTGGTCAGGCGAGCGATGTGGACGACGCCGAAGTAGACGGGGACGAACGAAGAGAAATTGACAATCCGACGGCGCTGCTTATAAAGAAACAGATTAGTCAGATTGAGAAAGAGATTTCCAGAAGAGTCTCCAGAAAGAATGGTGGAGAAAGCAATGAAATGAAAGAATTGTTGTCTGCTGATAGAGAGAATGACGTGAATCTAGATTTTTTAGACCCTATGTGCCAGCAGGCGATCTGCAACCAAGGATCAGTAGATGAAGTAATTAAAGAAATCAAACAAGCTATTTTGAAAACAAAGATATTGAAAACGTCATGTACAGACGTTGGTGCGGAGAATGAAAAACCAGTGTGGCTTCCCCGACCGTTGTTTAACCAGCAGACGTTAATAGATGATGCCAGTCCCAGCGTTAAAACTCATAAAAATGATGATGGGCAGGAAGAAGGTATGTCGAATAATATGAAAACATTAGTTTTGGTGGGAGTGGTTTGTTTGAAATTGTTTTGAAATGATTTTCATGTCTGATGATTGACATTCGATTTTTTATTACAGGCTGTAGAGTTTTTTGCAAATTATTAGTTTATTTTTTTCCAAAACTAAATCACTTCTGCGTTAGCAACTGACTCAAATTTATATGCAATTTAGCCAATGGATTGGAGAAATGTGAAATTTGTTAAAGTTCAGAACTTAGGAAAGTTTACAGAATTTTATAGCAGTGTAACTTATTCGATGAAGCGTTGAGATTTTAGCAGACATTGAGATGAAATTTCTTACAACAGTGTAGAATTTTTTGACTAAGTCTCGCAGTCTAGTAAGTTTTATGAAGTTTTGTTAAAAGCTAGAATAATGTTATAAGGTTTTATAAAATCTCGTAATGTAGATTTCAACTGTTCCAGTTATTCTTATGTAATTGAAAACTGAACAAATCATAAAATGCAATTATACATTACAAATTTCATTTTTTAATTTTGTTCTGATACTTGATAATTTAAATCCATTGCCTTTGATCTTAATTCAATCAATTTGCACAAGTATTTTGAGTTTCTTGCAAAATAGAAGTAATAATTTCTTATATTATTTCATTCGTACTCTGTGGAAATTAAGTAATTGATTGGTTTTGGCAAATGAAAATTTGACTTTTATTCCCAAACGTTGAAGTTCGAGCAAACAATATGCGATAATTTGGTTTATCGGACATGTGACTATACATATTATGTAATTTCTAATTTGAAATTGGGTACGATTCTAATTGACTTATGGTAGGGGGGGGGTCCTCATGTGTGCACATCACAGAGAAAATTGCAATTAAAGACTGGATTCCAATTGGAGTGGAATGAGCTGAAACCTATAGCATTAGAAAGTGTTGAGGTTCCACCAGTTGTCATCGCTGGAAAATTCAAAAAGTTGAGGAAAAACATGGTAAAACTTAAGAACACTTTATTTCAGTGTGTAGCCATCTTGGCTGTCTGTACAGGAATGCATTTAGCACTTCATAAAAACAAAGTAATACAACACTACGGTATATATTGAATACCACTTTTAGTCTTTTAAGTTACACAAATCAATTAACTGATCCAAACAGTAAACTTAACAACTGAATGCAAGACAACTATTAAGCTATTTGTTTATCAAAATAGCGCTGAATAACACAAATTAGAGAGTTAACATCAACAGAAAGCTCTCGATGAGCTAATTCTGATGGACCTATGGTAAGGGGATCTCACATGTGAGCATCACAGAGAAAATTGTGATTAAAGATACCGATTCTAATTGGAGTGGAATAGGCTGAAACCTATACCATTAGAAAGCTCTCTGTGAGCTGATTCTAATGGACCTCTGGTAAGGGGGTCTCATGTTGGAAGACCTTTAGTTGTAAGAATTTTTTTTGTTTTATTGCAAAACATTTAATTACATATTTATAAAAATTCAGTAATTGACTCGTATGTTTGATCTGCTCATAGTAATTTGTGTAGTGCAAATAGTTGACTGAATTATCTACTTATTTATGCTGTAGCTGCGTTTCTTGATGACTTGTACGACTAATGAGATAAGTTGTATAACTTAACTTACACGACTTATGAGATAAGTCGTATAAGTCAACTGATGGGCAACCGGAAGTGAAGTAAAATGCATCACCGATTCTATAAGTCAACCTTTATAAGTCGACTTATCAGAAGCCACGTGCCACGTGGATTATGTTGACTTATAGTTGACTTGTGCTTCATTCATTACCAGCTTCATGGATGTAGGGGGAAAATTATCACCCACGCCCCCTTGCGAATTTTTGGTGAATTAATGAATATTAGCATTGGGTTCAATTAGTATAAAATTTAATTTTTTCACAAAATTGTGGTGGAAGAGTGAAATTTGATAACTCTGTTAGTTAGAATGGATTGTACAGAAGAGGATAAATATCTGTTATGTTTTATCACAGTTTCTCAAACAAAACTTGATTTGCATAGAACTGCACTGGTACTTAAAATTGGCTAAGGAACTTCTCAAAATTTAGCAGATATTTATCCTCTTTTGTACAATCCTAACAGACTAATAGTAGACACCTGGAGTAGACATCCATGAAACTGGTAATGTTTGATATGCATTGTGTGTTTAAGGTTAAGTTTTATGTGAAAATGTTCAGCACTGTGATTAAATAATTGTAGAAACACTTTGTTTTGAGTGTTGTAAACAAATTTTTCAAATACTTTTGAATTTCTTTTTAGTAAAACTTGTTTCCTCATGGTTACTGTTCTGCCAGGCATTTATATGATCAAATAATTATGTGAATGTAATTATTACAATTTATTTGAATTAATATAAATTAATTCTTTAAATAAAATTTAACAATTATACAGGGTGCTACACAACACGAACCAGACATGATGTTATTCAACTACATCTGGTTCATGAAATATGAAACGCCCTGTATAATTCTATGTTAATCTTTATAGTCAAGAGTGTTATAAGTCATAATCATAAGTCATTCTTTAAGACCATTCACATTCATTTAGCTTTTGGTGACTTTTTAAAAGTCACCATTAGCCATTTCTGACTTAAGATTTGACTTTGAACACACCTAATGGCAGGATAGGCAGAGTGGGATTTATAACACTGAAATGTTGCGTTTAGATTTTTTAACAAGGTAATTTTCAAAATTTATTCATTTTATTTATTAAATGTTTTAAAAAATCGTACATCGGGTGTTTGCAAGTTGTGAAAAATACTGGTGATCATAAAAACAGGTTGATGTCGGATCAGCCATCATCATAGCCATAAAATAAACTAAAATTTGATTTCATCTCAATTTTTAATTCTAGTTTAAGTAATTTTCGTCTAGAAATAATTTCGATTTTATTAAAAATTGATTTTTAATTTGCCAAAAATCGCCGAAATTGGTTGATTTTAACTTAAATATCAATAAATTGTCGCAATAATGAAACGACATAAAAGTATTTATGCTTTTGATGAAAATAAAGTAGAAGAAATATTCAGTGAAAATAGACTCTAGGCTATTTCCACCGAACATTTGGTGAAAATAGACACAGCCATATTTTTAAACAGTTTTTAATTTCTGAAATTCTCTAGCAACTTGGGTTTCCTTTATCAGTGTTATAGCAAAACTATATCAGATCTCATCGCATTATGTACATGTGTAAAATTCGTACTGCATCCATGTCCACATTTAATTTGAAGCACATGTAATCAATTTTTAACAAGTAAACCAAATTTATAAAATACTCAAACGAAACCCGGATGCTTTTAGATAATAGTTAAGCATTCCAGTAGAATTTGATGACATTTTTCTCTAAGGTACAATAAACCAATCTCTTAATGTATGTCATTACAGTGATGAGGATTTCATGCCTAAACATTTTATACAACTGTGCTAACGGTGGTCAACATATTATCACTTTGAGCTTTTATATGCAATTTTTGTTATTAGTAATTGATTATATTGATAAAATTATACAGGGTGAGTATAAAGTCTGGTCCTGGCCACCCATTGACTTATCATTGGCCGGAGACTTTATACTCACCCTGTATAATACATACTCACGAAAGATGGTTTAATCTTTTTTTTTCTCTGCATCTACAGAATGTGACACAGACCAAGAGACGGACAGACTATTGGGTAAACAACGAACGGATGATAAGGGATACTATGAGGAAAAGGTAATGAATGGGTTAACGAAATGTTGTTTTATGAACACTCGAAACTCGAATGCTTGATAAACACAGCAAATACACGTGTATTTGGGATGGGTTTATTACTTATATCGGGGAGGCAGGAATTAAATTGAGGAAATTGACACGAAATTATTTTACTTTTCGACATATGGTAACTATTTTTCGTTACAAGCGAGGGAAATACACAATTTTTGTATGCTATTATTGATTTTAGGGTTGGTGTAAGGAGAGTACATTGGTTATGACTAACTGCACTGCTGGAGGTGAAGAGATAGAATCTCTCAATGAGAACGATGTTGACAAAAACAAAAGCAAAAAGGTGACTAACAAACATGACGTGTTGTAAATTTTAAGTCATTCTGGTTTGGTTTCTGAGATCATAAATTACGAGATATTTAAGTGCATGAATCATCGATGGTTTGCTTTGCATCATTCATTAATAACTGCATGTCTAACAAAGGCTTTAATTATCATGTTTTATTATAATACCATTATCGTCATTGATTTTATTAAAGTAATTTAATCATTATTTTCAGTCCACATAATAAGCTATTATTTACTGAATGTGAATTTCTATGTTTTGTAGGACAGAGATCATAAGAAAAGAGGAAGATCTAAAGAAGGTAATATTATACTGAGTGATATTTGAAAAAGGAAAATTGAATGATAAGATAACAGTTAAATGGTACACTGAAAAAAATCCCAGTTAAGAAATTGTTGAATCAAACAACAATTGGTTTATTTTAACCATAATATATTAAAATGAACAATACATTTAGTCAAAACGACCAAATTATTTTTGAAGCAAACAATAATTTGGTTGTTTTGACTAAATGTCACGTGCCATTTTTTTCAGTGTATAAGTCAACTAGCTAATTAACCCGGCTTCTCTCGGGATACAAAAATGTATGAAAATATTTAAAAATTGTTTTAATGGAACTATTTTTGGGTCATTGCTGCTATGGATGTTAAGATGTACCGACACTCCCTCCCCCCCCTTGCAAAAATAATGTTACATTCGTTTAGTTTTCTAAGGCTATAGGAAATTAATTTTTTGTTTTTTTTTCCATCCCGTGCTATGTCAAGAGTTAAATGCAGCATACAATACTAATTTCAGAAATATTTATTCAACAATGTATTAAATTTCAACACTTTCTTCATCATCTATTCGCTTATAGTGGTGAAATTTTATTTCTAACCCCATTATCAAATCTGATATGAGTGAAAGATTTGCAAAACAATTAGACCTTATATAGGTCATTAGCATAGGGTCTTCCTATGGTCACCTGACATTTTTCAGTGATGGGCAGACCTAAAACTTCAATTGCGTGCTATTTTTCAAATTAAATCAAATATTTAGCCATCAGTTTCCTAAAACCCCTCAATCCTATCCAAATAACCCCGTAGAATCTAAAAATCTACTTTATTTTGGCACTGGAACACTACTTTTACAGATACGAACCATTTTTCGGGTTCAGCGGCAATTTAAAATTTCGTGTAGTCACGTGACTTTGTCCCGACCAATCACAGCCCGGAAAACAGACACACAGACAGAGACAGAGTCCATCTAAGAAATATAGATATAGATAGAGATAAATTTTACTATATGTATTATAACTTAAAACTTTTGTGCTAGTTTTAAGTCACTTATAATTAATGTGGAGTTTAAAAGATATAAAACATAAGCTTTGTTTTCCACACTTTCCATTGGTTTATAAAACGGACTCCGTGTAAAGCCTAAAAAATTTTATAAACCGCTAAATTAATTACCATTCATTGGGGCGATTTGATATTATGCAGTAAATAAGACACTGTGTATTCTCCTCTGAAAATGCCATAATGCAGTCGCAGGCGTTGGCGTTGGCGGCGGAGGCTGTGGCTTGGCAATCCTCATTCCTTCGCATGGCCAACCCATCCGCCCCCACCGTCTCCGACAATTCATTACCAACCACCTAGTAACGTGCAGTCGATAGCTATGGCAACTGCCGTCGATCACGCGGGAGTACACCATGAGCAATAATCATTACTTGACATTTCCATATACATTGTAATGAGATTATTTTACATGCCAGAACTATTTGATTGTCTCAATTTATTACATTTGATCAACATGTTCATAGTTCAAAACTTCGGCTGGTTGGACTTTTTTTACTTCTACAATGTTAATAATGGAAAATATTTTTTTTAAATAAAAATTAATATCCTATATTATAAAACTTGTTAATTAGATTGCCTCGCTTTTTATTTCACGTTATTCTGCACAATGAAAAGCATGGCATATACTTTACCCCCATTGTATAATGACGCAATTTGCTTAGGTTTTACTAAGGAAAATGAAACAAAAAAAAATCGAAGTAAGATTACTTTAACATCGAAATTTAGAGGTTATGGTCACATATTTTCAGTAAAAAAAATTAGAGTTCATTTAAAGATGTTGACGTGATATGGAGCCAAAGTTAAAAACTATATCAAGTAATCTGGTTTGACAATACAGAAGGAACATAAATAAATGTTTTCTAGCAAATTCCAGTACTTTTTTAATTTAGGATACATTTAGATCGAATGGGCAATTTTTTTTTCGATTTTTATCTCATAATTTGACTGCTTTTCTTATTCATCTTATAACTTTTTTGTTTTTATTTATTCTACACATGCATTTCCGTGTCTCATCTGGGTTGGGTGAGTTATTTGTTAAGTACTGTATGATATTTTTCTGATGTCATTTTTTTTACATTACGTGTTGCATATTGAATGTAATACCTATGGTAAATAGTTAATCCACTTTTTGCATGTGACACTAAAACTGTTGTAGATTGGTTTGAAGAATGTATTTAACGCATGTATCGTTATGAAATGATTTGAATAGCTTCTTTTTTAATTTTAACTGCTTTTATTTGTTTTTATCTAGTACTCATTCATGAACCTGCAGTATTAATAGAAGGAGTTTTGTTCCGAGCACGTTATTTAGGATCGACTCAACTTGTGTGTGAAGGACAACCAACTAAAGCCACTCGAATGATGCAGGCTGAAGAAGCTGTTAGTAGAATCAAAGTGAGTTTTAAGTTGACAAATGTAAAAGTTTGAGTTGTGAAACATTTACTTTCTTTACCTGCATACTTGATGAAGTCATTGGTAAATACATTTGATCTTCATTTGTCATTGTTTTCTGCTATTTTCTGTTAGAATAGTGGAATGATAAAATGATTTCTCTTTCAGGCTCCTGAAGGTGAAACTCAACCTAGTACAGAAGTTGATCTGTTTATATCAACCGAGAAGATAATGGTTTTAAATACTGATCTTAAAGTGAGTATTCAATGACAATGGCTTTACTAGTTCTTCTTTTTAAGATCAAGTAAAGAAAATATTTTTTTAATACAAGAAATGAATTGTTTCCTTATTTTTCTTGGAAATTCGAGATGAATTTGTAATTTGGACTAGTTTACTAACTAACTATCAATTTTTTATGGGATACTGAACCCCATAAAATAATTTATAATAGAGACTTTGCGATGCGCAAAACGCTAAAAACGTATACACGCATACACGTATAGACACGTTTCTATACGTTTA
>JAQIXT010002573.1:0-10462 GCA_034700445.1 Stenotaenia linearis | reverse complement strand
AATGCACTCAGAGCTATTAGGCCTTGTTTCAAGCTACGCCACATAATGGGTACACGTCCAATATAAATCAAATATCCTGAAGTTGATTTTCGATCCAGTCCATCGCTGGCCCAATTGGCGTCCGTATATCCAAAAATGTCCAAACCATTCGATCTGGTATATCGAATTACTTTGTCTTCGGTTGTGACTATATAATTAATCAAATGTTCGATCATCCTCCAGTGTTCAATAGAAGGATTCTCGTTGAAACGCACCAGATAGTTAACAGAATAAAGAATGTCAGGTCTTGAATGTCTGGCCAAGTACAACAGACATCCTATTGCATTTCGATATGGAAATCTTTTTGACACGTCGATATCTTTGGTTGTGGACTGCTGTTGTTCCATCTTGTTCAAGTCAATCCCGACCTTCATTGGCTCGTACACTTTGTAGTATGGAATGCAGTCTAAATACTCTTTGATGCGTTTAATATAGGGTCGCTGATGAAAATAAACTGTTCCATCTGGTTCTCTCTCAATTTGAACACCAAGAAATGTCTTGGTTTGACCCAAATTTGAAATTGTAAATGTTTTCTCGATTTTCTTTATGACTTCTTCCAAAACGATTTGATCCTTAGCAAATATGAGGATATCATCAACATAGATGCAAATAACTGCATCCTTCCTCAATCGATAAACAGATCTGGCAGTCAGGAAGGGGATGAATCCGAGTTTCTTGATTTCGAGATCAAGTTTGTCTCCCCAACACCTCCCCGACTGACAAAGACCATATAACGACTTTTCCAATTTCCAAACTCGATTATCGTGGTAGTTCATGAACTTGGGCGGCACCAAATAAAGTTCCTCGTCAAGTTCCCCGTACAAATATGCACACTTTACGTCCAAGTGGCAGTCGATCCACGATTTCATTACAATTAGGCACAGAAAGAAAAGTCTTATTAAAATAAACGAGATGACCGGCATGTAGGTTTGGTCAAAATCTACACCCGGTCGTTGAGAAAAACCTTGTGCCACCAATCTCGCTCTATGTCGGACAACTTTTCCTGTGGCGTCCCTTTTTCGTACGAAGACCCACCGATGTCCAAGAATCTTTTTGTTGACCGGCTTCTCGACTTCTTTAAATACGCCACGTTCTTGTAGCGTGTTAATCTCGTCCTGCATAGCATTGTTCCAGTCGGCCATGTCACGACTGGACATAGCTTCTTCATAATTAGTTGGATTTCCGGTTTCCACATTACAAAATTCCATATTTTCAAATAACGCTCGATATGTGCAATTAGATGTATTGGATTCTTCATCATCTTCATTGTCCTCGACTTCTGTTTTGTCGTCTTCAGATAGAAATTTCATTGCTTCTTGTAGTCCAGGAGATATTGGTGACAATACTTCTTCAGTAAATGACTGTCCAATTGTCATATCTTCCAGTAAAATGGTGTCTGGAATCTCTGGTTCCTCTGGGATATAATCCAATACTCTGACATCTTGTGAGGAATCGATTTCACCATCTGAAGATACTGGACTTCCACCCATTTGAACTGGTCCTTGATATTTGTTTCGAGCTGAATAATCGACATATTCCATTGCGTACGGAATCTGGCGTTGTGTACAATACTCAATCAATTCATGTGGAGTCAACAAACGAACTCCACCGTGTAAATAATTGACCATCATTCTTGGTCCTCTCTTGTAAAGTTCTATAGTCCACTCAGATGGTCGGATATTCTTATGTCGAGATTGGAATTTTGTTCTCTTGGGCTGTTGCTTTGGGACGTCGATATGTAATCGCGATACTTTAACGCGATCTCCACTTCCGGTCGGCTAATCTTCATCACTTTCTCCAGGAGACAATGGCTGACTTCTTTTAACAGCGCCTGACCGAAGACGTGTTCTTCTTCCTATCGGACTGTCGTCGTCCGCAATAGGCGGTCTGGGTGGATCCGGAAGTATATTTCTACGTGTCGACGTTCCTGAAGGTCCAGCTGCCATCAAATCAGTCAAAGTAGGCTGAATAGTCGTTGTTATTGATCGTTGAGCCGGTATAGGTGGTAAATTTGGCAAATTTCCATCGATTTGCGCCAAAATACCGTTACTTCCGGTTAACGAATGTCGACTTCCGGTTGATATGTTCATCGTCTCGACCTCTTCCGGTATACTCATTATATGCTGTACCAAATAATCGTCATCATCGGATGAATCCAGCAATTTCTTAAAAATGTGCGCATATTCGTCGGGCTGCGCTTGTCTTCCCTGCAATACATCGGCATAGGAGCGGCTTCCCCGCAACGCTCCCGTACTCCCACGGCTTCCCTGCGCGGCTTTCGGGCGCCGCTTGCGTGTTTTCGCGGTTTGGAGCTGAAAACCGGTACTTCGAATTGATTCATCGCTGGATAAATGTTCTAATCCGACTCTTGCTTCGTCAAACTTGACGCTGGAGCTTTCTACAGTGTTGTTTATTTCGGGCAGCCATATTCTGTATCCTCTCGTCTCTCGTGCGTATCCCAAAAGTATTCCTTTGCGGCTAATGGGCTCCAATTTACCTCCACGTGTCGGTTTTGGCCTGAGCACGTGACAAAGACACCCTATTGTTCGTAAATGCTTGACCGATGGTGCGACACCGTATCGCAATTCAAATGGTGTCTTCCATCCAGTAATTAATTTGGGATAACGATTGTAGACATAGACAGCGGTGCTTAACAGTTCTGTCCAAAACTTTTCTCCGAGTTGAGTATCTCTTCGGTAAGAACGAACGGCGTCCAATGCTGTTCTGTTCCACCTCTCAGCTACTCCATTCTGTTTTCCTTTGTAAACATTCGTTCGTTCATGTTTAATTCCTCGTTCTTCAAAGTATTTCTTTATCCCAGCAGCGCAAAACTCCATCCCATTGTCGGTCCTTATTCTTTTAATCTTTTTGCCGGATTGGCGTTCCATACGGACCAAATAGTTGCGTATCTTATCGAATACTTCGGATTTCCTTCTGAGTGGGTAAACGGCCACCCATCTGGTGTGGTCGTCGACCATTGATACGAAATATGTAAATCCGGAAACGCTGGGTTCAGAAGACGGTCCCCATACATCCATATGTATAAGATCGAGGAATGCTTCACTTTTCCTTTCATGCAATGGTTGATATGACTCTTCTGTCATTTTAGATTCATTGCACGTGTCGCAATACAACTTTGAATGTTCTAATACAGGTATGTCTCGAACGGATTTATCACGTGACATACGTGCTAAAGTCTGTGTATTGAGGTGTCCAACTCTACGATGCCATAGTTGGATGTCGGTATTCAAAGCTTCAGGTGACTTCTCTTCAATTGGATCAATTATTGGGCTGACAATGCTGACATGTTTTTCAATCTTCTCAAAGTCCTCCATTTTCTCGATATGTGGAGATGTCTTGAGGCGATACAAGTCGTTTAATCCTTCAAAACGTAATACTCGATGTCCATCAAGAAAGACTTCTTCTTTGACAATGTCTCCTGCCCAATTACAACCCGCTTTGGCGACTTGGGACGCACTAATGAGGTTCCTTAGACCTTTTGGTGCAAATCCGACGTCGTACAATACGGTGAATACCTCTTCTCCATCAAGACATTGTTTGATGATAACTTCACCAATGCCTGTCACTTGGAAGTCTCCATCATAAGACTTCATGTTGATTGGAGATATTTCCTTGTAGCTCGAGAACCAGGACTTGTCATTGGATAAGTGTCCACTTGCAGCGGTATCCCACAGCCATTCTGTGGGATCTATGGCAACATTAGAAGTGTTTGAACTGACATGCAAGGTCATGTTGGCTCTCTCACCAACACTCACAGACCTCTTCTTCAAAAAGTTAATGTTCCTTTTCTTTGAAGGTGATCGAGATGCACGTTGTGATTGTTCTTGATCACAATTAGAAGCATAATGCCCAATGCGTCCACATTTATTGCACTTGATAGAAGTTGGACGTGGTCTTCTGCAGTTGGATGCAAAGTGTCCCTGAAGACCACAGTTGAAGCATCGAACTCCTGTTGTAAAAGGTGTCTTGGAGTCAGCATCCAAAAGAAAAAGAAACAAAGAACTCAATTTTTATTTCGACAAAGAAACGTTCGGACGGACACGTGGACCCGTGACGCTACAAAAGAGGTCCACGCATGCTTATTTGTTATCTACATAGCGGTGTACGACTACTTTTAATACAGGAACTTATTGAATATTGTCGACAACGCGGAATTTTATATTCATTGAATCTGATTGACTTCTCCATGAAGAACAAATATGTTGGACCAGTCAGCATATATGACGGAAATGGCGATGGGAGTGCGTCCAAAATCCCATCCGATGAATCTGATTCAGAAGAACACACTGAACCAGATACGGAAGTTGAGACGTAACGTGAATTAGATGAATCCGAACCATCTATGACTGAGGAATTGCAACGTGGAATACGAGCTATGCAAACAATTGATCCAGATTCAGAAGTGGACACGACAATTGAATCAAATTGCACATATAGCGTTTTATTTCATCAAAATATGGAATTCCACAATGTCGATGTTGCCAACCATTCAAGTTATGAAGAGGCCATGCGGTCAACCGACAAGGACAAATGGAATGAAGCCATGGAAGACGAAATTACTACACTTAAAGAACGCCAAGTCTTCCATGAAGTTGACAAGCCATTAAATCGAAAAGTCCTTGGACACCGCTGGGTCTACGTCCGGAAGAAGGATGCAGATGGCAACGTTATTCGACATAGAGCGCGTCTGGTCGCCCAGGGTTTTAGCCAAAGACCTGGGGTGGATTTCGACCAGACGTATATGCCCATTATCTCTTTCATACTTATACGCATCTTCTTCCTTTGCCTCGTAGTCATGAGAGGCTGGATTGACTGTCATCTTGACGTCAAATGTGCGTATTTGTATGGGGAGCTCGAGGAAGAAATTTACATGAAGCCGCCATTATACATGAACTATTCTGATGATCGTGTTTGGCGTTTGGACAAAGCATTATACAGACTTTGTCAATCCGGACGATGCTGGGGGGAAAAACTAGACAGCGTAATTAAGAAAATCGGATTTTTACCATTTTTATCTGCACGGTGCGTGTACCGTCTACGCAAAGATGTCGTCGTTTGTGTCTACGTAGACGACATCATAGTTTTCGCCCGCAATAAGAAAGTCCAAGAAGAAGCCGTCAAGAGAATTTCAAAGGAATTTACGATAACAAATCTCGGAATTACAAAAACGTTCTTAGGCGTCCAAGTCCAGAGAGACAAGAATGGCGGATTGGCATTTCACCAAAGGCCTTACATTCAGAAGATTAAAGAGTATTTGAGTTTTATTCAATTCTTTAAGACCTTTGAACCCATGAAGGTTGGGTTGGACTTAACCAAAATTGAGAAACAATGTTTATTGACAAAAGACATTGATATTTCAAAGAAGTTCCCATTCCGCAACACGATAGGATGTCTGCTGTATCTGGTGCGTCAAACCAGACCCGACATTTTGTATTCGGTCAACTTTCTCGCTAAGTTTAACGAGAATCCGAGTGTCGAACATTGGAGAATGGTCGAACATCTCGTTAACTATGTGATTACAACGGAAGATAGAATTATTTCATACGACAAATCGAACAGTTCTGACTTATACGCATATACAGATGCGTCTTGGGCCAGCAATGGTCTGGACCGCAAGTCTACAAGCGGATACCTCATTTTCATCGGCAAAGTACCTGTGATGTGGCGAAGCCTAAAACAAGGGCTTATCGCATTATCGGCGCTCGAATCGGAATTACTTGCGCTTATAGAGGTTGTAAAGGAATTTGTTTGGTTAAATCGAATTATTCGTGAATGTAATGATTTATTATTAATTGATAATTCGAAACCGGTCATTTATATGGATTGTCAGAGCACGATTTTCAATGTGAAGAACTCAGTTGAAAATGCCAGGACGAAATATTTGGACATTAAGCTGCAATATGTACGTGATTGTTGGAGCAAAAAAGTTTTGGATTTGAAATACATCAATACATCTGTGAATCGAGCTGACATGCTCACAAAACACGTTAACCAACAAAAGATGAATAGTTTAACTGATTATTTTTCATGAATTGTTGAATATTGTATTGATTATTTTTATTGATGAATTTTTGGAAATATTCCATGATTATGTTGTATTTATATATTGTTATATCGTGATAGTATATTGATTAGGTTATTGAATATTGTTTTACCAATTACTTTATTCATTTATTGCATATGTTCCCACTCTATTACACATTTCAGAGGGGAGCATGTTGATATTTGGTATTTTTATTGAATTGTATAATAGAGTTTATTATATATAATCGAAATATTATTGTATTTCAAAGTGTATTTATCATATTGTGTTATTAAATCAACACCGAGCCTCAATCGACACCTCCAAGCTTCATGTTCCAGCCACCGAGCATCAGCGTTATTGAATCATCATTTTTTTACTTTAGAGTTGTCTTTTGTGTGTGCTAGGTGTTCTTATTGTATATCATTTGATGACCAGCTAATATAAAAGCCCAGTCATCACAAAGGAATTTGTCTTATTCACCATGGTTGCCCAGCAACATGGTTACATCCTGGTTGATATTTTGTAAAATTATTCTCATAAAGAATAAAGTGATTTAATTGATTTTAAGCAACTTTTTCTGTTATCTTTCAACACATTCAACAGCAGGAATTCTACCACAGTTCCAGAATAGTGAGAAAACTTCAACAGATCCGCCTGTTGGACCGGTTATTGGGCAAGAGACTCCTAGATGTTCAACGCCTACTAAGAAGAAACCGCAGTACCTTGGGTTTGATTAGTATAGTGTGTTTTATTGTAAGTTCATTTTGAGTGTACCTCTTCCAAGGGGGGGAGAATTGGAGTGTATTCTCTTGTGTAATTCAGTGTCGCCCTCGTGCGATCATTCTGGCAATAAATAATCATCCATTGTTTAGTAGTCATGGGTCAAGTGTCTCACATTATTTAACGGATTGATGAGTGACCATATGGGATATACAGTAGATCTATCCTATCATATTCTTTTAAAATTGCTGTAACACAAATGCAATATCAAGACATGACCATAATACAAGTATCATCATTTATTTTTGTTTGGTTATTTATACAGCTATAATACTTCAAAGAGTAATGTAATACTGGATTCAATTGACGAAAGTGATGTTGCTGTAAGTTTTATCTGATATTCTTTATAAAATATCATTGATTATACCACTCATCGATTACAGCCAATAGGAAGCCAGGATTTTTTCAAATCCAACCAATCAGCTGGCAGATTTTAGGTATTATCGGTGTGGGATTACCGATAATACAAAACTTTTCCAATATAAATTGGAAAAATCATCAGATTTTGTTTTATCAGATAATATAAAAATCAGATTTTGTATTGTCGCGATAATACCAAAATCGATGGCCTCGCGCGATATCTACCACGTGAAGAGGTGCAAGCCTCAGCAGTAGACCCACAAGGCCAAGTTAAATTCAATCTCAACCAGCCTAGGTGGTCAAAAAACAGATTGCACATGACCAAGAAAGTGCTTAAAACACAAATACCTCTCTTTTAAGTAAGCCGCATTCTTAAATAGTAAATTATGATTTTGTGAAATAATATATTAACAAAATAAAGTCAATTGTTACATAATAGTTTAGAAAAAACAAGGCAAATAAACAATGCATTAATAAATGCATAAATTTTGATGTTAATAATGATAAATTTGTCTTTATTCAAAAGCAGCAGCGACATCTGTTGGCAAAAATTTAAAAAAAAGCTGAATATGAAAACTTATTTTTTTTTGCTTTTACGATTTCATACACTAGCTGGACGGGTGAGGCTCCACCCCCTCCCCCATCCACCCACCCCCATCCTCCCAACCCCAACCCCACCTGTCTCCTGTCCCTCGCCAACCCCGTCACCCGTCTGGGGATCTGGGGAGAATATTACTTGTTAAAAAACAGTTCGTATTCGGCTGTTTTGTGTTAACTTTACAACCCTAATTGTACAACTGCATGCATAATTTGACGCATTGGGACGGAGAAACTAAAATAAACCTGGATAGACCATGCGGTGCCGATTTTGCTCAATCGTCACCGTCGCATCTCACTTCTCTTTTACATCAATAAAATGTATTTTATTTTATTCCTGTTTCTTCTTTCTATTCACAGGTGGATGATTGACCCATTGCTCATCATCCCCCACAGGTGTTCTCAGGGGAGGAGTCATGACCTCCTCTCATTCGTCCCTTTTACCGGGCTCCTCGACCCTATTGGTCAATCCCCGGTATCCACATCCTGTCCTGGCTATCCCAGTGACAGGTATATAAAGAGTCACAACCCTTTATTCCAGACCTTTGCCTGTTTGTAATAAGTTGGAATTACTCTTTGATATGATATGATAGGACTTGAAACAGGCCTAGGACAATTCTTGCTGCACTCCAGTTGAGTGCAGAGGGACCCGCCAAAAGCTAGTCTTGCTGCACCTTATTTAAGGTGCAGAGGGACACGCTTCTTTCTGTTGCATCTTTCTGATACACTTTTGATCTTGCCTCACTCCAGTTGAGCGAGGAGGGATTTTTACTATTTTTAAATAGCTTGATTCACCCACATTTGGGTGAACTAAGCCCTGTTTTGCAAGTAAAAAGTACTTGCAAAACGTTTAAAATTAATTTCCCATTGATAGCCCTATTTGGGATTTTCGACGGGAATTCGAAGAAACGCCTGCCGCGTCCGACGCACCGAACGAGCCATAAATAGTACGGAATCTACGTCGATCACATACGAGCGAAAGAAACCTCTTCCAACCCCAGGAACCGGCTGCCCCGCTTAAGACCTGACGTGGCATTGGGACAGGGAACAAGGAGAAGAAAGAAACCAAAGAAATCACCCCAAGGAGGGCCTAAGTTCCGACACCGACATCAGGGAGTAAGACCCGGCACGGCATCCGCTCGTGGCGACTACAGGAACCCAAGGAACTTGGCAAAACCAGAAGAAACCCCTAGACAACACACCAGGCCAAGGAAGCCGAACCTCTACTAAACAGTGAGTAGAAAAACTCCAAAACCCCAGAGACTGTAATCATTATGTGCAGTCTTGTTCCTAAGTGCTTAAATAAAACGTTGCGACCAATATCGCAACGACTTAAGCCTTACAGCCCAGTTTGAACGAGTTTACGTTCAGACCGAACCTTTTGTCAGAATCTTTTGTCTTTTGTCAAATTGATGTCTTAAGCCTTCGCAGAAAGACATCAATTTTGTGAGAAACGTTAGTTTCTCACATCTTAGCAGAAAATAAAGGATTTTAAAGGAAACAAACATTTATCTTTATTTTTCTAAATTAATTCAGTTGTTTGTAAATTCTTTACAAACACATCTGCAGAAAGGTTAAAGGTAAGAAATTCCAAAATAAAATTAACAGCCACGACCACCAGCGTGCGTTAAAACTTACAATGAAAACTACGCTGTTAGGTCTTGCATGTTACATCCTGACTGGGTGGAAATTCTGATTAGATTCAATGGGAATTCTTTATAGAAATTATACAGAATTAATGGTTAATTTAATGGAGAATAGATTTATGGATTTTTTAAACTGGGATACAATTGAAGCTATTTGTCATTTCAGATCAAAGTAAAGAGAGCTTATATGATTTCAGAAAAAAAATGGTTAACTTGAAGGAAATTAAAGTATGTAAATATCATTATTGAAATCATTATTTGTTAATTACATTACTTTTTTTATTTAGTTACTTATCACCAGAAAACAAAGATGTAACGAACTATGTGGTTAAACATGTGTGTGATTTAGAAGATGTGGAAGAAGGTTTTTTACACCATCCAAGTATAAATAAGTAAAAATAGTCCATATTTTAAAATTTTTCCTTTTAATAATAGCTGTTGTGAGAAGGTATTTTATCATTCAGAGTCCAATTGCAGAGCACGAAGCAAAGTAAGAAACTATGAAGAGCATAAAAACAAACAAAAACTGTATGGAATAAAAAAAAATAGTAAGACAATTAAGTGATTTCAGAATTATGTATGGATAAATTATGTAATGTCTTTTAATTTTCCGAGATGGAAAGAAGAAAGCGAGGTTTAAACTCTTTGGGTCTTCCAAAATCAAATATGGAAAAAATGGAAAAATTTTTAACAGTTGAAATGATGAGTTCTGAAGACAGTGACGGAGAAGACTATGAGGTAAAAATATATCCATGGCATTCGGAAAAATGGAGAAACTTCATCGGCAAGCTTGATGAGCAAATATCATCGCAGAGAAGAAGAAGAAGAAATACTGCTTAAGGTCACAAGCGGCTACAAAGGCTATACGTGACCTGCCACAAATTCAGTAAGAAGCACAAATTACCAAAATGTTAACTATACCAAAATTCTAATAAAATACAAATGAAACAGACAACCCAGCAAAAACAACTCAACCAACACATTCACACACTCA
>JAQIXT010002572.1:0-10463 GCA_034700445.1 Stenotaenia linearis | reverse complement strand
TGTATTTTTCACTTCCTTTTTGGCACTGTGAATAAAGCAGGCTTTTTGCTTTTACCTGGTTGTTTGTGGAATTATTTCGGCTGTTGGCGTGGATTCCAGCGTGAGTTTCATGGAAATGATCTCACAATACCGCGTGCCTTGTTTGAGAGAATGTGTGTTTTCTTCCAAACGAGGTCGTTGATTTTGAAGTTGGAGAACGGTTTCTCTTTATCATGTAATAATACACGTTCTCGCAAATCCAATATGTGTGCAATCATATGTTGGTGGACGTCTGAGATGAGTTCATCTAGTCTGCACACGTATGCATGAGGGTCATCGGGAGCCAGTGCCAACAGTGATTCGGCCTCCCAAGGGACTCGTAGTTCTACGGCAAAATTAAGGTACGCGGGTGAGAATCCACGAGTTCGGCAAATTGTTGATCGGAGACTAAATGCTATTTCATGCAAGAATTCATCCCAGCGTTAATGCACATCCGTGAAGATTGCAAGGGAAAACTTGATGTCACGATTCAGTCTTTTCACAGGATTGGCCTGTGGGTGATAAGGTGATGCGACGGATTGTTTTATGCCAAATTTAGCGCAGAAATCTTTATACACGTTTGATATGAACTGTGGTCCATTATCGCTTATGATTTTCCTTGGAAAACCAACGCGCAAGGCAACATCGTAGAGGCATTCTACGATGGGTTGTGCTTCTATTCCATTTAAGGCGTAGATTTCTGGCCATCGTGTAGCAACGTCCATGATGACAAGAATGTATTTATTTCTATTCTTTGACAATGGTTTTGGTCCCATGAGATCTACGGACCAAGTGTCAAAAGGGGCGTACGGGCCCAGTGCGACGGGTTCGCACGGGTTTTTTAGATGTGGTTTACACGCTTGACAACGTTTACACCGTCGTACAAAGCGTATAATGTCTTTATATAGTTTTGGCCAGAAAAAGAGTTGTCGGCAGCGGTGTAGCTTCCTCTTATGACCGGTATGTCCAGCCATAGGATGACCATGGGTGAGCCAGAGAAAGGTGTGTCTTAAACTCTGAGGAATGACAATCTTCAATGCATTGCCCGACTCTGCCATGTCGTCCTCTTTTGAAGGGTGATATTTCAAAAGTAATCCTTCATCAAGGATGTATGAGGTTGCTTGGTCGGTAAAAGTGGTCTCAGCCGCTTTTCCTTTAACATGGCTGGGAATCGTGCCATAGTGGATGTATGTAGCCCACTGACGACAGATTTCATCTCGTTTCTGAGCCTTTATGAGTTTCTCTCTTGACGGAGGCTCACACTGCATGATCTTGTTGATTCTGGCAGCAAATATTGATGCAAACGGTTTGTGGTTTTCATCAGTTACAGTTGGAGGTGGAATGGACAGGTTATTTCCATTCTCATCATGCAGGTGAAGGTACGCACGGCTCCAACAAGCTATTTCCTGAACTTCTGTGGAATCGGGTACCAATTCCGGAACTTCATTTGGTTTCTTCATTTTCCACACACTCTTAGGTGTTGGGCAAAATGAAAGTGGCATATCATGCAACTGGTCTTCCTCATCTGGTTCTGGGACGTCGACTGGCGCACAAGAGAGAGCGTCGGCCACGACATTGTGTTTGCCGGGCTTGTACTCAATCTTCATGCAGTAGCCGTTGAGCTCCATTTGCCATCGAGCAAGTCGGCCCAGCTGGCTCCTTAAGTGCAAGCAACCACTTAAGAGCTTGGTGATCTGTCAGGACAGTAAACGTTGTAAATTCCAAATATGGATGGAATTTACGTACTGTCCATATTATAGCAAGACATTCTAGTTCTGTAATGCTGTAATTTTTCACTGAGCCTTGTAACTTGCAGCTTATAAAAATGGTTGGAACGTCGACTTCGACGCCGTTGACCATATGTTTCTGGGTTAAGGCTGCTCCCAGTCCGATATGACAGACGTCTGTGTGAAGTGTGAATTCCCAGTTGAGGTTTGGCAATGGCATCGTTTGTACATCGATGAGCATTTGCTTCAACTCTTTGAAAGCTTTGTCGCATTCCTTGCTCCAAACAAACTCAACCGATTTCTTGAGTAGCGACGTGATTGGAGCTGCAATTCGAGCAAAGTTTGGTAGGGTTCTGGCGAAGAAGTTCACCATTCCCATGAATCTCTGGATCCCTTTAACGTCCGTTGGGGCAGGATAGTCAGAGATTGCTTTGACTTTCTTAGGATCATGGGACAGTCCCTTGGTGCTAAGTCTGTAGCTGAGGAAATTCAATTCCTTTTGACAGAATTTACTCTTCCCGGGATGTATGTGTAAGCCAGCGTCACTGAGCTTAGCTAACACTGATTCAATATGAACGCGGTGTTCCTCGAACGTCTTACTAACGATGACTATATCATTGAGATATGCCCATGCATAAACGTTGAGTGTGTCGCCAAGGACTTTGTCGATCAACTTTTGGAAGGTTGATGGAGCGTTGACGAGTCCGAATGGCATGACGTTGAACATCAATCGGCCCAGAGGGGAGTAAAATGCAATTTTTACATGATCCTCAGGTCTAAGTTCAATTTGCCAATATCCCTTGGTGAGATCGAGCGATGTTACCCACTCGAATGTTCCCAGCTCACGGAGGATTTGGTCAATCGACAGCATTTGAACTGGATCAATTACCGTGATTTTATTTAATGGTCGATAGTCAATGCACATGCATGGTTCACAGCCCACGCGCATTACTAACACGATTCGCATTGCAAACTCACCTGTGGCTTTTGTCACAATGCCTTTATCCAAAAGGTCTTGACACAGTTGATGGATTAACTCCCTCTTTTGTGGATTCCAACCTTTAAACGGTACTAGTACTGGTTTGTCAACAGCGACTAGTATTTCATGTTGAACAAGGTGCGTCCGACCAGGAATCTTGGTCAAACGTTTTTCATGTTTTCTTAATAGTTTAATGAGCAGCCTGGATTTGTGTTCCTCTAAGGTTGCTTCATAAAATAAGGTTTGCACGTTATTGTCCCGCTCTAATTCAGCATTAAAAGTGGCAAAGTTGTACTCTTCTGCATAAGTTCGATATTTCTGTTCGAACTCGTCTTTGGTTTCATTCATCAGTGCAGGAATGGGAATGATACGAGGTGCGTCCTCAGAAGCGATATAGTTCCAGGTCCGAGTAACGGGGTTGGGTTGGATCATGTGTTTTCTTATGAAATTGTTTCCGATACGCAAGAGATTTGATGCATGAGGGATGATGATGAATGGGAATCGTTCCTCGCCACCATCCCATTTGAAGTCGATCACTGCTACTCCTAAAGGACGAACTTGGTGACCGGCGGTATCAATCCGAACGTTCGAGTTGATACCGTGAAGTGAGTCTAACATTCCTAATTTGCGTAAGAGTTGGTCGGACATGATGCATCGACTTGCATCTGAGTCCAAAACTCTTATTAATTTCTCGTGGAAGACGGCTAACATCATGACTGGTAGCTCTGAAAGCTTGGCAGTTAAGGCATGAAAGACGCAAATATTGCTCATGCCTTCGCCTTCCATGACTCCTGGCAACTCACTGCACCATGGCTCTAAGTCCAAGGTAGCTGTGAAAGCTGTGATTTCTTCCAAGGGTGGTTCGAGCGTTTCACTTAGCAACACTGGTGAAGGTCCAGTGTCACTAAATGTGGCTTCACTAATCTCACTTATCTGTTCACAGATAAGGTGAGTTTTCACAACAAGAGATGGGTTCTCGTTGGGTACGGTGATGGGTGCCTGTGAGTCTGATGTGGTTATCACAGTTGGTGTCGCTGTAGAAACAGGCTTTTCTACTTTGACACCTTCAAGTTTTTTGAAAACAATTCCTGTACTTCTTTCAAGAGATCGTTTTTAAACGAGGTCTTAAAGTTTTGGAATTCGATCTGCAAATGCTTAACTTTGAAATCTGGATCTTTTTCTTTATCTGGACAGTTCCAAGCCCGATGTCCATCTTTCCCGCACTTATGACAAGCTTTGCGGTTGATGGGCGTTGGATTGGGCTTGTCGGTCGTTCCCCCAGCAGGTCTGGTGAATTGCGACCGGTTAGGAGTATTTTTAACTCCAGGCATCCAATTTCTCTTCTCGTTTGTACGGTAACTGGGCGTCCGGTTGGTTACAAACGAATGGAGGATCCATTCATTTCCATCCTTGTCTTTATCATGTACTGGCCAAGCGGTGTAGCCAGCTTGGAAGTTTTCATCCTCATTAGTACATGATTTAGGGTTTGACTCTTCTGCAGTGAGGGGATCGGTTATTCCCTCAGCCAGAAGTGCTGTGTTCCAAGGTTTTTTGGGTTCGGGAAACGACTTGCCTTTCGGGGTCGTTTCTTTCTTCACCGCTTTTTACTCAGAAGCGATTTCCATTTCAAAGTGTGACGGGGGGTAGAAGTATCCTTCCCCCTGTCGTTGATAAGCGCTGAGCTTTTCTTGTAAGGTTTTCGCCGTTCCTGTTCTTCTTGGGTCAAGCTGGTGGAATATCGTCGATCAATCTCCTGATAGTTTTGCGCCACAAAACGGCAGAAAACGTCAAAAGAGTTGGTTGCTGGTGCTCGACAATCCAGTAGGACGCGACGAGTGGTTTGCGTCATCACAGTCCTAACTCTTAACATTTTGTCAGTGTCAGAGCTCTTCCCTGGAATCATTTCGAATAGAGCCCTGGCACGCTCAAAGAAAGTGCGGGGTGGTTCCCCCTCGCATTGAGTAATCTTGGCAACTCGGGCCTCTCGATCCTTGGAATCCTCGCTGTATCGTTGGATGAATCCATGGACAAAATCGTCCCAGTTCTGGAATCTCCAATTGTCGAGCCACTCACGCGCTCCATGAACAAGCATAGAGGGTGTGCCGTTCGCCAACATATCTCGAGGTCCTGCACGAGCTGCTGCTGCTACTCGCATTAGTTCATTGAGTAGTTTCATCCCTGGTTTCCATGATCCGTCAAACTTTCGGATCGGTTGCTGGTGAAAGCGAGGTGCAGGGACAAACTCCCATTTGAATGCCGCATTCAGGTATGACATCAAATCCCTCTTCTTCAAAGTTTGTAGGAGCGTTCCTGGCTTCAAAAGCTGCTAGCTTCTTTCTCATTATTCAAGCGACAGGTTCATCAAGGGAGGTTGTGTCCTCACTTGAATGACTGCGTGGTTCTCTGGCTGTTCCAGAGGGTTGTCGCTCTTGACTCCTTGAATCTCTGATGGGAGATCTGGAGCGGTCTCTGTGTATCGTACACATTTCTCCTGTGTGACCGGGTGCGCTGGTGATCTTGGAATGAATCGTACTCATTCCTTGAGCATTGTTCAGGTCTTGGTTCTTGGAACGCATTGTAATCGTTCCTTGAACGGTCATCAGGTGGTGGTTCATTACTATCCCTTGTAGGTCGACTCTGATGTTGTGATTGTTCATCAGGGTCACTGGGAACCATGTAGAGATTGATGATGTCCTCATTCATAACTCCATAGCTAGCAAGGCTGCACAGGTTCTCCAATTCGCATCCTTGACATACTAGGGTTTGTTGGTCCACTGGCAATTCAGCAGCTTCCACCAATCGATTTTTTACACTGTCACGGAAGCTTCTAGACTACCAATGACACACATGGTGTTGTGTGAGTCATCGTTGTCTGGGTTACATTCAGAGGCGGGCTAACTGTAACAGTTTGACGGATTGGAGACGTACGTATCAAAGGCGTACATATTAAAGGCCTACGTACGACAGGTGTACGTGAGAGATTGCCACGTCTCATGGTGTCGTCTGCTGCTGGCTGGCGTGACTTGATGTTTTGTCTCAGGTGCATGGGGCTAGGCTTAGACATGTTCATCAAATTATGTTGGATTTAAATCTAGGATTTAATCACACATCAATCCCAAAAGAAAATCGCTTCTTGATATAGTCACTGCTTAATGTAATCAAAAAGTCAGCAAAAATATTTTGTTCTAATTATTTCTTAACTTTGACCAGTTCAAAGTTACAAAATAATTTTATTGAAATTATTGTTAAATTTCAAGTCTATTTGTAGAGTTGAAATACTTCTTAATAATGACTTGAAGTTAAAATAATTAGTACTTTGTGAAAAGGTAGCAAAATCTTAACTTTCGTAAACTTCTATCAATTTGGGACTGGCCAAAGAAATAAAAAGTTTATGTTGAAATAATATTTTGAATGCAAATCAAAATAATTATTTAACTTGGTTGAAGTTGGTTAACAGCTGTTCACTAAGCCTCTTCAAGGATGTAGGGGTGAGTCACCCTTAGTCAAGTACTAAGGAATGAGGACACTGAAGATTAAAGATGGCTGAGGTCAAGCACTTTCCAGAAATGATGACTCAGCGTTTTTTTTCGAAAATAAGGAAAAAATGAATGATAGTTTAATCATTCGATCCCGGACAGGCCCCCACGTGTCGTGGCTGTGTATTTTTCCTTACCTTATTCTTTCTGGTCCTTATTATTTGTGAAGTTTCACAAATAATGTCAAAAATACAATAAAATATAAAATCAAGTTCAATCAAAAGTTTCTCTTTAATTTACTATTTTTTATTCTTTTAAATCGATGTAAATCCTTCGGACGGGCCCAAGAATGAGAGCATGTGATCAAGCGGGTTTATCCGTTCATATCACGTGAGGAATGAAGGCGTACGTGTTGTGAACTGATTCACAACAGTACGAGCTCTGGTGGATTGTTATAACTTGTAGTGTTAACTACAAGTCAGGTTTAAGCAGGTTTCTTCTTTCTACTTACAGTTGTAGTTGTTTTCTTTCCTTTGGTTTTCTGTTGGCTTCCTGGCCTGGTGTGTTGTCTAGGGTTGTTGGTTCTTTCTGGAAGTTCCTTTGGGTTCCTGCGTCGCCACAACGTGATGCCGCACCGGGCCATATTCACTGTAGAGATGAGGAACTTCTGGGCTTCTTGAGGGGTTGACTTGGTTGTTTCTTCCTTCTCCTGGCTCCCTGTCCCAATGCCTCGACGGGCCTTACGCAGGGCAGCCGGCTCCTGGGGTCGGAAGAGTGGTTTCTTGAAAGTATGCGATCGACGGCGATCCCGTACCTTTTATGCCGCGTTCGGTGCTTCGGATGCAGCCGGCGATGACGGTGTTTCCCATCGAAAATCCCCAACTTGGGCTATCGACAGGAAAACGTTTCTTAAGGTTTTATAAGTGTTTCCACTTATAAGAGAGGGCTTAATTTATCCAAATGGGGATAAATCAAGCTAATTAAATATTCAAGAGTTCGCTCCTCACTCAACTGGAGTGAGGCAAGAAAGAAAGTGGTTAAGCGGGTCCCTCCACACCTTATAGCAGTGCAATGAAAGAAAATAATCCAGCAGGTATTCGTTATGTTGCTGGATATATTAAGAAAAAAATCAAAAGAAAATATTTAAAAAATAGCCATTGTAAGCCATTTATTTCTTCAAACATTAAAGAAGAAACAGACGAACGTGAAGAAACTGAATGGTTTACTTTGGCCATTAGTAATCTATATATATAATGCTGTTATGACTCTGTCTGTCTGTCTGTCTGTCTGTTGGTCTGTCCGGGCTGTGATTGGTCTGTCCGGGCAAAGCATGATGGATAAAAGTCACCTGACTAACAATAACAAATGACTGCTCCACTCTAACTCTAAAAAGGTCCGAAAAAGCACTTTATTTCTATCTAATCACAAATCTGATTAGATATTTTGAATCCTCGTGAAATTTTGCATCAGATTAAGTTGGTTTCATAATCAGATGGCTAAAATTTCACTTGGATTTATTTAAAATTCTGCTTTGTCAAGTCACATGACTACACTATTTCGTTTTTATGATTTTGATTATGAAAAACGGGCTTATAGCAACTTAAAGGTTGCTTAAATTAATAAAATAATTACAAATTTGAATTCTACAGGCTTTTTTAGCCTGGTTTGGGTGGTTTTCAGCATAAATTTGCATTGATTTCTAAGAAAATTTAATGCCGATCACCTAAAAGGCTTCGTAGCGGCCAAACGATTATTCAAATGATAAAATAGAGTTCAAATTCGAACTCTACAGGCTATTTTAGCCTAAAACGAATAGTTTTTAGAATCTGATGGCTTGAATTTAAGTAGATTTTTACAAAAGTTGCGGATGGGCCTATTTCGTTTTAATTGCCGCCCATTGCCAAAACGGGTTCGTAGCGCCAAAAATGCTATTCCAATCACAATATAGAGTTCAAATTCTGATGTAAAAAGAGAACAAATAAAAGCACAAGTCAATCGGGTTTAAAAGTAAAACTGATGATTTATTGTCACAAAGCATACAGCTTATATACAGAAAATAGTTGGAGATGCGCGTCACGTGATTCGCGCGCAATCTCCCAATTGGTGCGTGTCAAAGTAGCGTCTTATGTCACAAATCCCCCCTACTTTGATTCGCATCAATTCCGTCAAAGAAAAACATCACAAGAAAAACCAATTCATCAAAAAAAGACAAAATTTTCTGACAAATTTCTACTCGAAATTAATCTAAAATAAATTAAATTAACACAAGTTTACGTACTTCAAGTTTTCTTCCATTTTGCAACTGGAAAGGGACTTTGTGAGAAAGTCCGCAGCCATTTCCTCCGATGGCACGTGTTCTAATGTGTAGTTGTTCAATGTAATTTCCTCTTTGGCGAAATAAAATTTACGGTTCACGTATTTCGATCTTTTCCGTTTTTCCGCGCTTCCGTCCAGCCTTTGAATAACATTTTTGCTGTCCGTTTGCAAAAGTCCGCAATAATTGGTGCGATTTGGATAAATCTCGCAAAGTATTTCGTTGGTACACGTCGTTTTCCGAATTCCATCCGTTAAGGCGTCAAGTTCCGCCTCCTCAGTCGACATGGCAACCCTTGATTGTTTTGTTGTCTTCCAATTTAAAACGTTTCCGTTATTCAAAATTACAAATGCACCAAAAGCCTTTGCATCCTTTGGCTGGTCCCAACCAGCAAAGGTGTAACAAATCAGATTCTCGTTTTCCCCTTTAAAATATAAACCAAATTCTTGAGTTCCCTTTAAATATTGCAAAACTCGCTTTGTTGCATTCAAATGCATTATTTTCGGACATTTGTTAAACTGTGCTAGCGCTCCGAGTGCGTGCGAAATGTCCGGAAGCGTATTTATCGACAAATACATCAACTGTCCAATGATCATTTGATAATGTGTCGGATCGACCTCGAGGCTATTCTCATCCTCCGTCAATTTCTGATTGGTGTCCAAAGGCGTTTTTCGGCCATTGCAATCAGACATCTCGTGTTTTTCAAGCAATTTTTTGACGTAATTGCGTTGATGGACCTTAATCCCGTCCTTTTCTTGCTCGATCTCCAATCCAAGAAAGAATTTTAACTCTCCTAAATCTTTCAAATCGATTTCGTTCCCAACTTTCCGCAAAATGGAATTTTCAAATTTCTTAGATGAACTTACGGATACGACGTCGTCTACATAAATACCCAAATAAATGTATTTGTCTCCTTTTCGAAAAATAAAGAGACACGGATCACTTTTGGATTGTTCAAATCCAATTCTCGTCAATACTTCCGAAAACTTATCAAACCAGCATTTCGATGCTTGTTTGAGACCGTAGAGGGATTTTTTTAACTTACATACGAGATTCGCTCCCTTTTCAAAACCTCTGGGCTGCTCCATATAAATTTCCTCGTTGAGTTCGCCATGTAAAAAGGCTGTCGACACGTCATATTTTCCGACGTATGAGTCATTCTTGGCGGCAAAATACATTAACATTCGGAACGTCTCGCTGCGCAGCACGGGCAAGAATATATTGAAATAATCGATCCCCTGAATTTGCGAAAATCCTCTGGCTACTAAGCGGGCTTTGTAACGCTCTACCAACCCGTCAGTGTTAAACTTCTTTTTGAAGATCCACTTTGATTTTACAGTCTTGCGGCCCTTGGGGAGCTCACACAATTCCCAAACTTGATGGTCCGCCATAGAATCAATCTCGCTCCTCATCGCTTTCTCCGATTCGTTCCAATCGTCGCAATTCTTTGCCTGCTCATAATTTTGAGGCTCAGGACTTTCTTGAAGAAGCATAGCGGTCTGAGGGTTAATTCCCCGTCCCGATCGTCGCACTCCGGCGTCGCGCAATTGGCGCTCGTTCTCCTCTCGAATCAATCGGTTCTGGATCGCAATGGCTTCCTTAGTCTGTCCTTTCTTGCGTCCTCGTTTCTGGGCTTCTTGGGTGGCGTTTTCGGCAATTATCTCGTTGTTCCGCACTTTCGGATCGTCGTTTTGCACTTCCGGTTCGTTATCACACACTTCCGGTTCGTCGTTTCGCACTTCTGGTTCGTTTTCACGCACTTCCGGTTCGTTTTCACGCACTTCCGGTTCGTTGTCATGCACTTCCGGTTCGTCATCTAGCACTTCCGGTTGAGTTTCCGCACTTGAAACTTCCGTAGGATGTTGAATTTCGATCTCGTCGACTTTCTTTTGTCCATCATAGCTCCAATCAATGTTGACAAAATCCCCTTCTTCGACTTCCGGTTCATC
>JAQIXT010002571.1:0-10465 GCA_034700445.1 Stenotaenia linearis | reverse complement strand
AAGCCTGAGATGAGTTGGGAAGCAAGTGTCGATACTGTGGGTTGAGACGCGATGTAAGTCGCTTGGGGATTCCTTTAGCATTCGGCCCCGCCGATGCTCCGGCATCGGCGTGGGACTGAGACGCACCAGTCACGGCGTAAGCAGTTCACCGGCTTACAAATAAAGCCACACAACCAATGTGAATCGTCGTCCGTGTCACTCATTTATCCATGCACCGCGGAACCGGGGCCCTTCACCCAGTACCCCTTGGTGAATCCCAGGAACCCGGTCACAAGTTTGGTTTTTGTAAGAGCTCTCGCTTCTGAGCTCGGTTGGCTCTTATATAGTCCCAGAGAAAGGAATTGTAGGAAATTCTTATCTCTGACAAATTAGAATATCTCTAATTTGCATACGAGCCAATCATCAGAAAGTAATTAAGTCTAATTAAACTGCCCTCTTTTGGTAGTTAACCAAAATGGCAGCCATGCTGGCTGTTAGGGTTAAATACACAGTAAGTGAACGTAACACTTAAAATAGTACTTGAATTGTTAATCTAGTGGTAGAATCGTAATCTACAGGTTGAATTATCCAAAAGTAAAGCTGAGTTTCAGCTTGGAGGAGGAGAATAATTATTTATTTACTTTTCTGGGTAAAACTACGGTTGGTCAACATGACTACCGTAGCGGGAACGTACGGTCGTCATTTCAACCGTCACAACGCTCTACCGGAACGCGATCTTCACCCGTTCTTGTCGGCCAATAACACAATCGTGTGGGACACTGTATCAATTGCGACTCATAATCCAAGTGATAAACTCCCACACATCGAACTTACTTTAAATTCAAAACCTGCCACTGGATTATTGGATACCGGTGCGACTCGTTGTTACATCAGTCATGCCATGGTTTCCCACCAAAATACATTCATTAATTACACTAAAGTTGCCCAATATATGCAAAATATATTGGGCCCAAGAAACATTATCAAAATATATTAAAAATTACAATTAACACTTTTTATTTATTGGTTTGTAAAAATGAGACGGGCCGGTGCGAATTTAACACAAATATTTAACACAAATTCGGCACCACAACTGATTTGATCCAAGTAATTTCTGATTTGCTTCATTTCATTTTTAATGGTTTAGATATTTTTGCATTCATAACAAATGCAGCACTTAAGATCAGCAATTCTTCATCATACAATGACAAACTAATTCAAGAATTATTAAAATATTTTCATTTTATAATGCAGTTGGAACAGTCCATTTCTATATGAATGAAGCACTGTTAAATTATTTGCTAATTGAAGTAATGTTTCTTTTAAAGCAATATATGACATTTTGAGTTGAAACTAAGTTATTTTTAAACTAATACAATAAATGCTCTGTAACTTTCTAATTGATGTTTTTTTCATCTGCAATGGTTTAGAATAACAAAGTCAATGACCTTAAAGATGACTTTGAAGGTTGAATTTTATATCACCATAGGTTTGCTGGTATTCAATTTCTCATATATCTATATTATTCCCTTGGAGATAGATAGATAGTTACTTTGTGATATATTTTAGATAAACCTGACTTTTTCACTATATAATGAAGCTGCTTATTACTATTATTTTTATATTTGTATTTTTGTACTATATAATTTCTGCTTATCACGCTATGAACAGCTTATAGCAGAATTTCAATTAACATTTTATTATAGTCAATATTTATTTCCAAGCAACCCAGAACAACATTGGATTTAGGACTCTAAACACTCAATTTGACATCTCTTCTATGCTTCTAAATTTCAGGTAATTATCAGTCAATGTCAATACCATATCTGTTTTATTTTTGCATATAGTATTGATGTGTACAGCATGTTTCACATAACATAAACCAGCCATTTTCTTTAAAAGTATTGAACTTTGACATGTGTTGATTCTTAAAACCAGTAGATTTAGAGAAAATTGTGACGTAAGCGTTTCAATGCTTTGAGATGCATCAATGGTGTGATCGCGCGCTTATCATGTGACGCGCGACTTCAACTGGAAATTTCTGGAAATAAAATCATCAGTTATAGCTTTTTAACACGATCGAGTTCAATTCTTTTATTGAAAACACAAATATCGGAAGTTCTTTATCCCGATATTCCCAACAAAAATGGCGGGTTCATGTTATATGAAACACCATGTATACAGTTTCTATTGCTTAATTCATTATTAGTAATTTCTATTTTATTTCTAGGTGTTTTTAAAGATTATTTCTTAAGCAAAACAAAATATAAATTTCTTACCTTTGCAATGCCAATAATTGAACTTAAAATGAAGACACAAAGCAACAAAAAATACATTTTGAGATCAATCAATCTTTGGCGAAAAATATTTTTTATTTTTGGATTAGATATTAGTGAACACAGCCTTAGCAAATCAAAATATTGTAAATGTGCATTTCCCTTTTTAATTTTTTCCCAATTATTTTTCTTCCTCTTTTATCTGGTAACTCTCCTCTTCAAATTAATTATGAAAGAACGAAATACAACAAGCCTAATTGCTACAATCACACTATTGTTGCCTACGGGTATTATAATTGCAGTATGTTTAAAACTGCACTTCAAACGAAAAATATTGTCATATGTTCTCACCGAATTATCATTTTTACTACCAAGAAATGCAAACATTTCAAAGAAAATGTGGAAGCGAATATTGATTGATGTGATACTCGTTCTCTTATTACACATGGTACAATTGATTTTACGTTTAACATTAGTGTCATCAAATAAGAAACAACTGACTTCGTTTTGTGGTAGCTTAAAAGCCCAGTGCGATAGTAGCAGTGTAATACCAACATTTGCAATGATTTACTCCATATTGCTACCATTAAAAATAACAGTAATAGATTTCTGCACAACTTTAATCTACTGTTTGTTTTCTCATATTTGTTATTACCTTTCTATTTATTTTCAACAAGTAAACAATGTAATATTTAAAAAACTCAATGTTAATAGAATTATTAGTGCTACAGATATGTCTAAAATTGAAAAAAGTTTTCTAAAAGGAAAAGATATGACCGATCATGTGTCTGATGCATTTTCCATGACACTTCTGCTACTGTGGATGGGCACTATTGGAAGAATTTGTTTGACAATCAAAAATGCAACTGATAATTGGTCTAAACCATTTTTTGCTTTAGTTGCTTCAATTGAAATTGTTCGTCTTTATTTTCTGTATAAGAATGCTGCTGATATACACAAGAAGGTAGAAGTATAATGTTCCCTACTACAAAAAATAATTGGTCTGTTTCCATCAGGGAATTTGGACAAAAAGCAAATGGAAACCAATAGAAACCACATGGAAACCACACAAAAACCAAGTGGAACCCTTGTAAAAATGTCCTATTGGATCCAATATGGTGACAAATAGGATTTAAAGGGATCCATTTGAATCCTTTGGCTCCTACATCCTATGACATGTAGGTGTAATAGCGATCCATTTAGATCCCACTGGTTCCTACTGCCTATAGCATATACAAATTAGCCTTTTTCTTGGTTGCGAGATATCGTGAGACATCCGGCGAATGTCAGTTTACACTTCAAACTGAAAACAAGGCTATGGCGGGGATAAATAGATTGCCAGTGCTACGTTCTGATGGAAAAAGCTTAATTTGCTATTGTATGGCAAATAAAATCACTTTCTCAGTCTTTTGACTAATATCAGCGAATTGGGCTAAAATGTCCTTATCCCTACATCCCGTTCCTTCAGGAATACCAGCTGGGAACGCAGGCTGTAAAATGCTTTCTAAACCTAAAATAATATGCATAATATTCAAGAAAAAAAAGAAATTTTGAGAAAATAATTGCAGAATTGATGCAATAATTCATTTCTACAGCATACCTATAGAAATCCCATGGAATATTATTTATATCCTACTGAGGTTCTATAGAATTCCTATTTAAAATCCTATAGCGATTCTAAATCAATGCTATAGGAATTGTCTGTATGAATCCTATTGAAAAAGGTGTTCCAAAATCATATATGATCGTATAAGAATTTTGCAATAATCATAGAGGAATCAATGGTAGAAATCCAATTGGATTCTTTAGGACCTTTTTACTAGGGAAACCATTAACTTACCAATGAAAACCATTGACCAATTGGGACCATAAATTACCAATTGAAACCATTCACATGGCCTCCAATTGGTGTACTGGTGTATGGTTTCCAACTGGTTTAAGATGGTCATTTATGGTTGGTAATTTAATGGTTTCCACATGGTTTTCAATTGGTTTCATGTGGTTTCTATTGCTTTCCATTTGCTTTTTGTCCTAATTTCCTGATGGAAACAAACCAATTGTTTTTTGTAGTAGGGTTTACACTTACTAATGTTACAATTATTCTTGACATTTCCTAGAGTAAGTTGGTCAAAGAAAACTTCACTTTGTTTATTCCTGAAGATGATTATCAAGTAATTGAAATATATTAAATTAATTATTGAACTAAAATAATTAATCTTAGGCAGCAAATACATACAATCATATTAATTTTCATTTGGCGGCTACGCAAACAGCAATTAATGTGTCAGATTTATTCATAGTAGATTATCATTCTATATTAACGGTATGCATTACAGTAGACTCCAGATTATCCTAAGAGATTGGAAAATAATCAATTTCTTGGAGAAATCGTAAAATGTAAAAAAAAAATTTTTTTAAATTATTTCTCCATTATTACATTTTGAATTCTGAGGGGGAAACTATACTGTTTACTGAAAATGTACAAAAATTCACACATAAATCTAGGAGCAGAAACACTTCTGCAAATCTGTAAAGTTTAGTCAATAGAGGGTGTGACGGTTGGGATGGCAACCGTATAACGCATGCTAGGTTAGCCATAATTGTCAACCTTAATTTGACTTGATTTGTCCCCATTATTTTATTTAGACCAAATAAAGACGATCCAAGATGCATCCTAGCTAACACGAACCCGTAGATCCCATTTCTGCAATCAGATTGAAGTCTCGATCGCTCATTCTGCTACACCAATCGATTAAAAGAATCCTTATGCCTTATGTTCAGCATGGCCATTGTATTGGTTACCCATCCTCAGAGGCAGCTTTTCGGGATTTTAGCCTTCTGACCATTGGCCCTTATGTAAATTAGATGTATTCTAATTGGGTCAATAGTAGCTTTGGATGACATTTTAAACAAAGGGTTAAAGGGTTGACCCTAGTGCCACACACTCTCAGAAAAAAAGGTATAAAAAGCCATGAGGTATGTGAATAGAGACATGTTTATACCTTTATAGGTAAAAGAATGTCTCCATATACATACCTATGTGACTTTTTATACCTTTTTTTCTGAGAGTGCAATATTATTTCCTGAAACTATCTTTTATAATTGCATTTTTTTTTAATAAGGGGTTTAAATTGATTGTGAGATGGAATGTTTGAATATTATGTCATCACGTGCTCCCTAATCACGTGACACATAACTCAGCATTATTTTTATATATAAGACATTCCTTTTTATTAATAAAGACATTCGAGTCATAACACTAGAATCCTGTGGTCAATTTCCTTTCTTACATTGATTCAATTCAATTTTAGATTATATAAAACCCATTCCAATGGCTTTACATCAAAATATTGCCATTGCTCTTTTAATTATTAGTGAGTTGAATCTTCTATAAAAATTCAAGTATAGGGGATAAGATTTGTGGTGCTGCTGCCAGCCGCTTTAACCCGACGCCCAAAGCTGGTATTGTAAAGATAGGAAATTCCTTATCTTTACCCAGAGTTCCAATCTATAAGAACTAGCAGAACTACGAACTGAGCTGATACTGAACTATATGGTTATTGATTTAAAGTGTATTTCATTTGATTGTTTTATTATGCTTGGTGTGTGACCAAGAAGTGTGTGGTTTTAGGATTCTGATTGCTAAAATTTAACACAACTTTCTATAAAGTTGTGGATCGGGCCTAATTTGATTTTAATTTGCCGCGAACCGGAAAAAGGGTTCGTAGCGGCAAAAGTAGTGCTCCAGTGCCAAAATAAAGTAGATTTTTGGAATCTACAGGGTTTTTTGCATTAGATTAAGTGGTTTCAAGAAACTGATAGCTAAATATTTTATTTAATTTGAAAAAAGGCACGAAATTGAAGTTTTAAGGTCTGCCCATTGCTGAAAAATGTCACGAGACCATAGGAAGACCCTATGCTAATGACTTATATAAGGTCTAATTTTTTTGCTAAATTTCACATTGAACAGTTTATAAAGCTGAGACACGGAAGGACAGAGTCCATTTCGGAAATAAAATTTTTTTGGAATCCCGAGCGAAGCCAGGGTAATTAGCTAGTGACCTATATAAGGTCTAATTTTTTTACTAAAGTTCACATTGAACAGTTGATAAAGCTGAGACACGGATGGACAGACAGAGTCCATTTCGGAAATATAGATATTTGTTAAATTTTTATATATTTTCATACATTTTTTAATCCTGAGCGAAGCCAGGTTAATTAGCTAGTCAAATAATAAAAGGATTGGACAAGCAGGAAAATCAAGTATGGAATGCACTGGATCAGGAATAGTTCATCTGGAAACTTAAAATAATAATGAAGAAAGAGAACATAAATTTAAAAGATACATTATTGGTATCAGAACTGCAGGACAACTTATTTTCAATTGGGAAAATGGATGATGCAGGCTACTTCACAATTTTTGGTGGAGGAAAATGTTTAATATCTGATGAGGAAACCATATCAAGAGGAGAAGTAATCATCACAGCACAAAAGAAGGACCGATTATATGTGATGTGCACCTGTACAGGGTTAAGAGCACTAGTTTCCAACCCAGGTGAAAAAGGCTATAGAATACTGTGAAATGTTTCATAAATCCCATAGCATTCTATGGGATTTATGAAACATTCTGAAGTATTCTACATTATCCTCGGAAATTTTTTTCAGCAGGAAAGGGACTGCCATGGCATGAACGATTTATGTTTGCAAGGGGAAAATTCAAGAAATGAGCAAAACTGAAAATGTTTTTGGTTTGGGCTCATATATACATGATGAAGTTACTTGTGAACCGTGCCTTATAGGAAAGATGAAGAGAGAACCATTTCCAAAGATGAAACATGAAGTCTCAACAGAGGCACTTCAAATTATTCATTTGAATCTCTGTGAATCATAATCAATTAGTCATGCTGGTAGTCTATATTTTGTAACTGTTATGATTATTCAAGAAAAGTATGTGTTTTTCCTGAAAGAGAAAAAGGAGGTCATAGATGTATTTAGAATTTATTTACAACTGTCTGACAGACAAACTAGAAAGAAACTTAAATGTTTTAGATTTGATAAGAGGCTGGAATACTGTAATAAAGCATTTAATGAATTATTACAACTCTTCACTGGTGTATGATCCCATACACCAGCGAACTTGTGTGTATGCTCCACAGCATAATGGAACAGCTGAGAGATTGAATTTAACAATTATGGACTATGTTAGAGCATCACTGCATGCATCAGAACTGTCTTTCGAATTTAGGACAAAAGCTGCAAACACTGCAGTGTATATGCGATGAAAGCCGAGATCAATTCTATGTCAAAAGAAAGTTTGGGATTTGAGAGAATTACCGATGGAGCGACGAGCTATAAAATCTAAGTGGGTTTTTAAGAAAAAGTTTGGCGCGAACGGTACCATTGATTGTTACAAAGCTCGTTTAGTGGCTGTGGGATACAGCCAAATACCGGGAGAAGATTTTAATGCGACTTTCTCACCTGTGATGACAGGTGAAATATTGCATATTTTATTAGACTTTGCGGTGGGTAAGAATGCAAAATTGAAGCAATATGACATGGCAACTATCTTTTTATACGGGGAGTTGACGGAAGAGATTTACATGGAACAGACCGTGGGCTTCGAGAAGGGTAGAAATCTTGTTTGTAAACTCCAAAAATCACTCTACGGATTAAAACAAGCCACTCGCCAATGGTTAGAGAAATTTTACAGTGTTTTGAAGAAAAACGGATTTACGGAATCTCCATCTGATTCCGTGTTTGTTCATTATGAGAGTTGGCCAAAAATTCATATTTTTGGGTGAGTACCCAAAAATCGTGGATGACGTTATTTCAGTCTTTAGTGATGAGAAATTTGAATTGCACGAAACCGCTCAAATTCGCAAAGAGATTGACTTGAAAGATATGGGCGAATTGAAGTTTTAATTAGGCTTGGAGTTCGAGTGAAGTGAAAAAGGCTTAAAAATGCATCAGCGAGGTTACACCTAGAAGCTACTCAAATGCTACGGTATGGAGGAGTGCAACGTGAAGAAGACACCGCTCGATCCAAATCAGAAATTGGACAATGACAAAGAAAGTACGGAATGCGATAGTACGGAATTCAGAACAACGATCGGACAGTTGATGTACTTATCGACGAGAACAAGGCCTGACATTAGTCATGCCATTAGTGCGCTATCTCAGTTTAGTGCGAAACCAAAGGTAATGCATAAAAATGCAATGAAACGAGTTCTTCAATACCTGAAAGGTATCTGCGATTTTTGGTTTACTTTTAATTCGAGTAAATACGGTTTAATTGGCTTTTGCGATGCCGGATGGAGTCAGACGGGCGACGCAAAATCTTTCGCCGGATTTATCGTTTTGAAAGTGAAAAATGTGATTTCGTGGAAAATAAATCAGCAGGCGCGCGTGGCTACTTCAACTGAAGAAGCCAAACTCAGAGGATTGCAAGATTTGATCATAGAATTGTCATGGATGAAATAAATTTATAGAGACGTAAGCAAAGAAGTCAAAGAAGTCGTACCACTTTGTACCGACAGTACAAATGTGTTGAATCGAGTCATTGATAGAATCACAAAGCAAAAGAGATCAAAAATTTTAAATAAAAGCATTTTATTTTGTAAAGGAAGCGATTGAACAAGATAGATTTAAGTTGTTGAAACACGTTCCGAGCGAACAGATGATTGCGCACTTCCTTACAAAAGCATTGAACGGTAATAAGATGGCCAAGAACTTAAAACATTTCAATTTATGTTAGAAGTTATTCAAGATCCATCTTGATGAAGAAGTGATGATTATTTTTTTATTGTTAGTCAAAATTTTATTGTATTAGATTAGAAGTTAATTGAGAGAAAAATTATTTTTGTAATATTTGATCGAAATTATGTAAACAAATATATAAAGCGTAGGAAATTTGTTACGCTATGACATAAGCCCCTTCCTATCTTTGTGTATAATCACGTGATTGAGTGTCGCTTCTATCCAAGTATATAAGGGCTAAGACACCAGTCAGTGATTGCTTGCAATATTGTGAAGATGAGATAGAACAATCCGATTAAAGTTTATTGTTGATTTATTAACTATCGAAGCCCGATCCCATTCATTCTTAACAAAAACAATACAAAAACAATCGAAAAAGGAAAAGGGAATAAGGAATTTAAAAAAAAAAACCACGTGGTGGTCAACTGCGTCCAAGACGACGCAAAAACAATTGGTATTGAAACGACGTGTAGTTTTTGAATATATAAAGGACAGACATTTGACTTTCTTCTTTATATATACAGATGGAGAGGGGTATGGGGGCTGTAAATATTATCTGAGTCACGTGACTAGCACATTGAATGAATGTGTGCTGTAATGATAACCCCCTTTACTGCTGAAAATTATGCATGATAATACCAATGTGATTTAATACTTACGTAAATTTTTAAAAAAAAGTTTTTATGGTTACGATTAATCTAAAATTAAATTAAAATAAATTAAACAATGAATTTAAAAAAAAAAAACCACGCGGTGGTCAACTACGTACGAAACAACCCAAAAAGAAACGAAAATAGGAAAAACCTACAATGATAGGTAAAAAAACCAACAAAAATAACCATGCATGCAATCAAATGGTCATTGCGTTTAAAATGACACACGAAGCAATGAAAGCAAAAAAAGCAATTAAAATAACCATGCAATGGTCACTGCAGCCAAAATGATGCAAAAAAAGCAAAAATTGAAAAAAAAATCAATTCAAATAATCACACAGTTTGGTCCAGTAACATGAATTCAATAATAAGATGCTTATAGCATCAATCATCTTATCTCTCATCTTATCTCTCATCTTAAAAAAAACCACGCAGTGGTCAACAACGTCCAAAACAACCCAAAAAGAAACGAAAATAGGAAAAACCTACAATGATAGATAAAAAAACCAACAAAAATAACCATGCATGCAATCAAATGGTCATTGCGTTTAAAATGACACAAGAAGTAATGAAAGCAAAAAAAGCAATTAAAATAACCATGGTCACTGCAGCCGAAATGATGCAAAAAAAGCAAAAATTGAAAAAAAAATCAATTCAAATAATCACACAGGATGGTCCAGTAACATGAATTCAATAATAAGATGCTTATAGCATCTCTCATCTTATCTCTCATCTTATCTCTCATCTTATCTCTCATCTTATCTCTCATCTTATCTCTCATCTTATCTCTCATCTTATCTC